>CATIWQ010686182.1:0-26473 GCA_949673415.1 Euphorbia schlechtendalii
TATTTTTTGCTAAAGTTTAACATTTAAACTCAATTTTATGACTTATACTACAAATATATTTGGAATTAATTTTTCACAATTATTTTTTAGTAATAAATTTTAATTTTTTTTAGTTGAAACAATTAATAGTTAGGCCCGCGGGACGGGCTTGGTTTTGATTATTTTATTAAAGGCCCGGCCCGACCCGAACCCGATGTATTTTTTCATGGGTTTGGGCCGGGCTTGGGCTATTCATTATTTAGCTAGGCCCGATAAGACCCGGCCCGGCCCATGCCCAGGTCTACCCCCTGGTACCATCACCATAATCTGAACCACAATCCGGTCCGCCATCGGAGCCGCCTCCTAGACCGTTATCTCGGCCACCTCCGCCGAAGTTGGCCTCATCATCCAAAAATGCTCTTCCCTCCATCTCGACCGCCTTTCGATGATGCTAATCCTCTGTATCATCAGGCGAAATGCAAGGATAAGGGGGTAGAAGCAGCCGCCTGTAAGCTAGATAGCCGATACCGATAAAAAGAACCATCTCGCCATCCCATCCAAGAAAGTGGGCCGATCCTCCACCTAGGTGATCCTCAAATTAGGCCAAAACACCCCGATAAGAGGATGAGGAAGAACTGACCCTCGGCATATCTTAGTGGTTCGTTAAGCCCGAACCCTTTCCCCAAAGTGCCACTCCAAGGAAAGGGAACACTCTAGCACTAACCGGTGGTCATCTATGGCTATCCACGTAGCTACCATGGCATCCCGATTCAGCATGTCGGTCGAGGGGTCGGAAGTAAGTTATAATGAGAAAAGATGCATTTTACCACAAGGTTAGCAACAAATCGTAAAGGCATAAAATAGCAGAGTTACTTAAGGGAAAAGAATGGATACTTGCACAATTGTCAAGTAGTGGAGGCACTCTTGTTACGCGGTCCGCCACTTGCAGAGACCGATGATCCGCCAGCACTAGATGGCTAGGAAATGCTCTTTGGGAATCGGATTGGTCTTGAAGATTGGATGAGAAAAGATGTGGTGCTCAAAGACCCAAACCTACACAAAAAGAAGAAAAAG
Organism: Euphorbia schlechtendalii; assembly: GCA_949673415.1. Classification (NCBI taxonomy): domain Eukaryota; kingdom Viridiplantae; phylum Streptophyta; class Magnoliopsida; order Malpighiales; family Euphorbiaceae; genus Euphorbia; species Euphorbia schlechtendalii. The sequence goes on from CATIWQ010686182.1 coordinate 1,054, forward strand.
TTCAACAGAGTAGCAAAAGTCACGAATAAAAGAAAAACTAGAGTCTAAATCAACTACCTGGAGTAGGACATGACTCAGCTTGAGGGCCTTATCGTGCACCCTACACCGGGATCGCCGCTATATCCTCGACGGTTGAAATCAACTCGTAGTTAATCTTCCTTGAAGCCACCGGGAAGAATAGAATCGTGAGCAAGTAAATGATGAAGGAGCGAACACACCGAGCTTGTTGATCCTCGGGCACCACGTTCATCGCGCACCAATAGCTGTACAGCTCCTTGTAAGAGAGCTTACCCGCTCGGGGCGTCACACCAAAAAATCACGCACTCGGTTGATGACTTGGCGTGAAGTAGAGAACCGATCCATAAAAACATGAAAGTGGATAGCCTCTCCGTGCCCAGTTAGCTCGGTCATGGCCACCACATCTGATGGCATGATGGTTAGTTCCACCACTAGCAGGTGAAAAGTATGAGTCATCTCGCACCATTACTCGATTAGGGCAGTAAAAGTAGAATGGGATAAGTGCGGCATATGCGCTAGCATGATCTGCACTAGCTCTCCGAAGCTTGTGGCGTTAATAACGGCCTAAAGCTCGGGGTCCTCGGCCATGTGGTTTCACCACCTCCCCATGGCCCCTATACTTGCAAATTTGGTATAGGTCTGTGGCTGCAAAAAGAAAACGAAGATAAGAGTTAGCCATGAAATCGATGAACATCCTCAATGAAGCAATACCTAAACCCATATCCTTTTCGCATCATTATCATGTTTATTTCGGCCAAAAGTTCAACTAATACATGTTAAAAACATCAGGTGTCATTAAAATAAACATTTAACTCGAAGAGCTGGAGCGAGGAGGGGTTTCTATTGAAGCAGAAACTGCTTATGTTCTACCTTAGCCATGTCGCATGAAGCAATGTCATTAACGACATTGCAGTTGTAGAAATAAAAAACATTCTAACGATTTTTGTATTCTTAAAAATCCAAATTTTTTCACATAAAACATGCATTTTTCATGAAAATAAATGCTTAGGTTTCAAACAAAAAATCAAAAAAAGTTGAGATTAAGGAAGCTTTCGGGTTACTTGGGGTACTAAAGCGTGCTCCCAAGCCTTGGGCATAAAGTATTAATGGGAGAATTGATGGAAAACCCGAAAAAATCATCCCACCTTTCGAAATGGTACGCTTCCTCCATGGAACAAGAACTAAAGCCCAGGATGTTGGTGCGAGGACGAAGAGAAGACGAGGTAACTACCTTCAGGTTGTGAGACTTGATCTTACACAACAACTTCGATAGGGATTGGAGAAGAAATTTGAGGTTTTGGGAAGAGAAAGAGGTTGTTTTTCAGCTTAGTGAGAATAGGGGGAAGTTAAGTTTCATTTTTTTAACCTAGCTTTGCGATGTCGTAACGACATTGGCAATATTGTTAATGACTCACCCCAACGACATGGGCTTTCAGCCCAACCTGCTTTGCTTTATTTTTTAGCCCAAACTCATTTCAATTTATCCCAATTCACTCATAATATATTTTAACTATATCAAAAGTCCTCAAGGTCATTCGATTGACTTTCAGAACCTCACAAAATATTTTTGAAACTCGGTCACGTAACCCGAGAGAATTAATACGCATCCATATTTCAATTCTTGATTGAAGGGGCAGAAATTTTTTATTTCAGCAATCTCAATCAAGGAATTAAAACATGCATTAATGACTCGCATTTTCTCATAAATCTTATAAAACCTTTTCCGACTTTTTACAGTCAGCGAACTTTCTACAATTCATACCCTTTCTTACTTTTTGCAGTCAATGAACTTTCTATAGTTCGTGCCCTTTTTTGACTTTTTACAATCAGTGAACTTTTTACAGTTCATCCCCTTTTCTGACTTTTTACGATCAATGAACTTTCTATAGTTCGTGCCCTTTTCTGACTTTTTACAATCAATGAACTTTCTTCAGTTCATCCCCTTTTCTGAATTTTTATAGTCAACGAACTTTCTACAGTTCGTACCCTTTTCTAACTTTTCACAGTTCGTCCCCTTTTCTGACTTTTTATAGTTAATGAACTTTCTATAATTCACACCTTTTCTGAATTTTTAGAGTCAACGGATTTTCTATAATATGCACCTCTTTTGACTTTTTACAATCAACGAACATTCTACAGTCCAAATCTCTCTTTCGACTTTTTACAATTAGTGGACTTTCTACAGTCCACAACTTTTCTCGACTTTTCACTATCAATGAACTTTCTACAGTACGTATCCTTTTCTTGACTGTTTGGAGTTAACAGACTTTCTACAGTATGCACTTGAGATTCTCAACCAAAAGAACGAAGGCACATGGCTAACATTCTTCCCCCAAAGGTTCTAGAGGTAGCAACAAGCCAAAGGTTAAACTTCAAGAGGCAATCATTGTCGAACCAACAATTTGCAAGGGGCATGGAGAGACCAGTTCCCGACAGCTCCACACCATGGTAAAAACTTCTAATCTTCGTTAAGTTTCCATCTCGAGTAGTGCCAACCATGATGGGTTAGATATCATCTCTAAACCCAGCTACTCTTTCAATTGTGGGACCATACTGATCTCATATTAGTAGTGATCCCACGAGGGGCAGCTTGTGAGCACGGGATTTCACTCTCGACTCGCGAGTTCGATGATGAAGCTGTAACTTTCCCTTGCTAGCTTTTCACATTTTGCAGGGTCCTGAAAATCTCTAGAGAAAATCTGCTTTGTTCCTTTTGGCCCTTACCCTTCCTAAAAATCCATTTGAATTAAAAAAAAGCCCAACCTGAAGTGTCATGTCTTTAATGACATGGCCATGTCATTAACAACATGGATGATATCGTTAATGACATGACCCCATATCGTTAATGATATCGCAGTTGTAGCAAAACCAAAATTACACTTTACATAATTTTCAATCCAAAAGTCCACTCCCCCACATGCTCAGACATTTTCTCTACAAAATCAATCTTAGGAACCTTACCTAGGATTTGTCACACACCTCTTCACATAGGATCAAATGATAAAAAAAGTGAAAAATTAAAAGCATAGCCTAAGTCTAAGCTAAGTTGATGTTGGATTGAAGAGAGCTCCATAAGAAGAGAGTTGAGTTTCAAAAAGCAAGGGAGTTCTTTTTTCGTGCAAAGTGAAAGTAAGAAAGAGAGCTCCAAGCAAAGTTTGAGTTTTTAGTGTTCTTGAGTATTCTTAAGGTTCTTGAGTATTTTGAAAGTTAGTCAAGGTTCTTTTAGCTTATAGTTGCTGGAAGTTTGAGGTTTATGAGTGTAAGTTCATGAAGAGGGCATGAACTTGTGGCACTTGGATTATTTAGGGAAGTTTGAGGTTTAGTTCATCTCTTGGATAAATTAGAGTTGTGTAGAGAAAGTAAGCAAGCTTTGAGGTTTAGAATTCTTTCAAATACTTTCACTGATTTCTAACACTATAGAGGTTAGTGCGAGTGGTTTTTGCAAGTGTTTCCACACATTTGGAATACTTTCCTTCTCCTTTACAAAGTTAGTTAGAATTCCATTTTTTCCCTTTCAAAGTCTAAACTTGAAGGAAAATGACTATTAATTCCTTTCTTCCTCTTGTTAAGAATAATATTCTGGGATTTTCCCCCTAAGAGTAGCACTCACTCTTCACTTAAACCGTTTTCATCAACAAAATCACAAACCGAATCAAAGAAACAAGGAGGACTTTCTAGAGATTTTTGTGGACCTAGCAAGGTGGATTAACGGCTACGGGCTGAGCCTTTGAGTTCCTAGAGTCGTGTCTCACATGTTTTTACTTGGTATATGTGTTGGTTGAATAATATGTAAAATGTAAAAAACTATCTTATTTTGTCTTTGTAATGTCATTAACAACATCATTAATGTCATTAACAACATTAACAATGCCATTAAAGACAGCGCATTTCAGGCAGAATAAGACAGAATGTTCGAGAAATCGTTAAATGTCGTTTTAAGTTCAAGAGGGTCAGTGGTGACTATTCAGACTTAAAATCTGAGTTTTTATTAACATAAGATGTATATTTGAGAATTTTGAGAACACAAAATCAGGCTAAAAAGTTTTCAAATGGTTGAAGTTAGTTCCCCCTTCACTATGATACCATTTTACTAACTTTAACGGTTTCCCTTTTGGAATGAGTTCAATAACGCCATTTTATTTACTCACTTAAACTTGGATTTATTTTCGCTATTATCATTATGAAGTGCATTAGGAAACCTCGAGGAAGGGAACCAAAGTTCCCGGATAATCGACGTGACAAATATTCACATGTGGCATTTTCACTAATAAAATGATAAATAAATTATGTGTATAAAATGAATCTTTTTTACATGGAAGAATTTTTAAATCTCTCAATGTTTTAAATTAGACCGCTTGGGTCTCGCGAAAAAATCTAAATGAATATATTTGCAATTACTTGTGATGTGTGATATTTGTGCTAACCCTTGTAGATGCACGTAGACTAGGGTTAGATGAATGTTAAGATTTAATTTTCTTCGGGTATCGCACTTTAATTTAAGAATCAAATGTAATATTCATTAGATATTGATGTATTCTAGACAATTGTATCCCTTATATTTCGATGTACTTAGGCGATTTGTAATCCCCCATCCCAAAAATGTGATTAATCCCCCGTAGATTAGGCACATTTAATTTCCTACGTGTTTACTTTCTACAACTTACTTATTTAATGCATTATGCATGTGCAATAAACTAAAACATAAACTGAAAATATCTAGTTTAGTTCGAATATCATAAATGTGGTTTCTAGTATAGTGTAATTTGACTCAAATGACAACTAAGTAAGTAACTCATCCGAACCCCGATCTTTGTTCAATGGTATGGATAAGGCAAACTGATCTAAGTTGTACCAAATTATTCTGGAAGAGCTGATCCTTGTGGCGACTCTATAACATAGGCTAGAGATTTAGGTCTCGAGTCTTTAAACTTGAAATCCATTTTCAAACCAACCTTTCTTTCTCACCCTTTTGAAAAACCCCATGCCCCATCTCACGGGGCCGGCACCTCGTGGTGGCCGCATGGGTCGAACGTCGTCCGCTCAAACCCGTGAGATGGGGGCATGGGGGTTTTACTTGAGAAAATAAAAGCTGTGGATAGATATGAGGCATAAACCTTTGACCTACGTTACGGAGTTGCCACTTGGATAAGCTCTTCCCAAAAATTCAATACAACCTAGATTCGTTAAGCTTAACCCACAATGTATTATAGAGATTCAAGTTTGGATGAGTTATCTACTTCATCGTTATTTGAGTTAAGATTACAAGTAATTTTATCACCTTTGAGATATTTCGATTATTTTCTAGTCATTTTCAGTTTATGTTAGCAATTTATATCATACACATGCAGAAAGCGATAAACAAATAAAGGAAAGTGGTAAATAAGAAACACAAGGCTTCTAACCTAAAGGGGTGGGATAAATAATAATACAAACAAGAGGGAATATACAAATGGTCATAAATACAATTGATATGCAAATATAATTTTTATTACAAAGCAATACTCGAAGGAAAATAAACTCTAATCATACATCTAACCTAAATCTACTTGCATCCACAAAGGTTAGCACGAGATATATCACAACATCATGGTATAATTAGTATACAATACAAGACGCAATTAGTAGCATAAATTAATAGAGAGTTTATGGGTTAAAAATGGGGAATTCGGGTTCCTCGCGTGCTTATATTTAAAAATAATTGATTTTAGACTTGATTTATTACCGAATTTTATTATTTTGGATTATATATGACACCAATTTGGTCTGTTATTGGGACAAAATGTATTTCTCATTATGTGGGGCCTAAAACAACAAGAAAAAAAAAGAAACTAGGGCAAAAACAGAAAAATAAGGGATCTTGCGCCATAACTGGATCGGTACCCACCTGATCAGCACCCACCTGATCGGCCTGGCAAGCCAGTACCGATCTAGTATGCCAAACTAGTTGGTACCCATCCTGAGATGACCAGACTAGTACTAGTTTGGTTGGGCCGGGATCGGCCCTCCCTAGGGGTCGATACCAACCTACTAGGTCGAGACCGGCCCTAGGGTGGCCGGTACCTGTCTACTACTCAAGACAAACCCAAAACAAAACTGAAAAAATAAGAAAACGCATAAAAAAATCACAACAAGAGTTTTTTAAACTCAAAATCTTACCCTTCCAACGTGAATCCGCAACTTTAGGAGTCGAAAACACCAAAAAGGGATCCTTGAAGCCTTTTTTCTTGATTTTGGAAGAAAAAGTGGTTAAAAGTGGATTTTTGTGAGGGAATAGGAAACCCGGGAGCTAGATTTAAGTCTCTAACTCCGAATAACCCCAAAAGGAAAGAAGGATTTTAGGAGAAAAATCTAAGAAAATGCAAGTGGGGACAAATAGGAATGGGGATATTTTGGATTTTGGGTTATATTTTTGTAGTTTTCAAGTGGTTTTCTTTGATGTTTGGAAGGGTCAGTTCGAACGATTTTGGTTTCCAAAAGGCCCGAAAATCTCCTTCGAATATCTCGTAACCTTGATGTATATCACTATAATTGGAGAGTAAGTGAAAATATTTCTCATAAACACTTCACGAGAGGGATAAAAAATCCTGTGCTTCTAGACATTTTGGTACAACCATAAGGGAAGTTGCTATGGCGATGTTATATGAGTTTGGTTAAAAGGTTGCTGATGTAGAAAGCTCTTGTTACACTACGATAAACTCCAAGTCTCAACCCAAATAGGTGCGAATGAGGGAGGTACATGCGATATGGCAACAAGTGATCCACTCACTAGGCATCCTTGATTCCCATGGGGGCACAAGTGATACTTCCATGAGTTTCTCACTAAAAATTTAGCACCCTAATCTCAAAGTTAAGTCATCTAATGCACATGTTTTGTTGAAATATTTTAAAGGTGGATTAATTGTTTTAACTACTTTTCAATACTCATCACTAATCTTATAAACTTTTTAAGTTTAAAAAAGAAATATCCCTAGTGGAGTCGTCACTGTGAGCGAATGACATTATTACCTACGCGGTCATGCGAGGCATCGACCTTGTGAGATGGGGCATGAGGGGGTTTGAAAAGTTAAAGGAATAAGGAAAAAACAAGTTTTAAAAGACTCGACGAACAAACCTCTAGCCTATGTTATAGAGTTGCCACCCGGATCAGCTCATCCAGGAAATTTTAGTACAGCCTAGTTCAGTTAAGCCTAAACTGCATCATGGTACAGAGATTTAGGTCTGGATGAGTTACCTAATTCGTTATTATTTGAGTTAAATTACATACACGCAACCAACTTTAGAACATTTCGATTAATACTAGTCATTTTCGTTTTATGATTAGTAATTTATAACATCCACAAAGCGGGAAGCGATAAATAAATAAAACATGATAAATCAACAAGTAGGAAATTCAAAAGCACCTAATCTATGAGGGATTAAATGCATATGGGAAAGAGGATACAAATGGCCTAAAATACAAACAATCTACAAATACATTTTATTTTTACAATTGTGATACCCGAAGGAAAATAAAAACTAGCTTACATCTAACCTAAATCTACTTGCATCCACAAAGGTTAGTACAAGTATAAATCATGCCACAATTAGAGGTTATTAGACAAAAAAAAAGACTTAGTTAGATATGTAAGGTTAAGATGATCGTTTAAAATAGTGAGATATGAATGGTTTCAAAACCAGGAAACGTAAGTTTCCAACTCGCTTTTCTTGTAAAAAAATTCATTTTAGACTCGATATCTTACTCATTTTAAATTAAATGAAGATTCCACATGGTATAAGGTGTGGCTTGATATCGGTGAAAATGTATTATTGTCGTTAGGGTATCCTAAAACAACTATAGAAATGTAAATCTAGACGAAAAAAACATGAAAAGGAATTCTATCTAGGAAGGTATATCGGGACCAGCCTGAGCTGCCAGACCCGACCTTATGAGGGTGGCGTCGGTGACAAGATGAGACCGGTGACGTCTTGACTTGCTTGGGAAGCGTGATGAGGGCGACCTTGGAGAAAAAGTTAACCGAAGCCTACCTTCTTGTTACTTTCAAGTAAGAAACTATTTAGGGGAGGAATTAGTCCAATGCCAGCTTGAGACTTGGGGCCGACCTTTAATAAGGGTGACGTTAGCCTTATGAGGGAGGCACCAGATTAATGCTTGATCAATCACAAAACAACCTCGGAAAAGCTAATTTTTTTTACTTTCTGGTTTACTTTTCTCGAGGGAAAGAGGGGCGGGAAGGTTGGAAGAACTTCACTTGACGTCATCTAATCCCTTTGTGAATCCGTAAAGTCGAAAGAGTAAGTAAAAATAAGCTTTCACCATCATTTTGTAAGAAAGATCAAAATCCCGTGCTCACAAGAGATCAAATTCGCAAAAAAGGGAAGAAAATGGAGAAGAAAGGAGATATATAAATTGGAAAAGAGAAAGGAAGAAGAATGAACTCGCAAAGAAAGGAAAAAAATGAATTCGCAAAGATATAAACAAAAATTAAAATCGTAAAAACAAAAAGAGAAAGAAGGAATAACAAAGAAAGAATGAAGAACATATTGAGAAGATGAAAAGTTATGTGAAAGAGAAAAGGAAAGTTGAAAGGAATAAAAATTAAAATAAACTCTTCTTTATGGCAAAAATTAAAAAGAAATCAAGTTTTAGGGTATTGTTATATTTCCCTACTAGATTTGGGCTCATAGCAGGCTTATTAGTTTATGATGATTTTCATAGGTTTTTGTCTTGAAAGATTTCATTTTTAAGATTTTATTATAAGCGCAAATTTTGATATTGAGAAATCAATAGTAAATAAATCATAATTAATTAGTATTAAAAGTTAAATTTATTATCCATTATCAATATATATTACTTTTTGTGAGTTGAGTTTTCCAGAACATCAATTACGAAAACAATCCCAAACAAACTTCTTTTAAGAAATATGAATTTTTAAGTTAAATTTATTATCCATTATCAATATATATTACTCTTTGTGAGTTGAGTTTTCCAGAACATCAATTACGAAAACAATTCCAAACAAACTTCTTTTAAGAAACATGAATTTTTGAAAAGATTAGATTTCCAATTTAATACCTTATCTTTGTTTTTAAAATATGAACTATACCAATATATTGCATTAATAATTCTAAACAAAAAATAAAACAGGAATTGAGGAAGACGCGAATTTGATGCGCGTGAAATTACAATGTGGTAGCGATAAAGTTGGTCTATAAATGGCGGGAGCCTGGTATATATCGAAATTTCCAAAGCCCAATCATCAATCTCATTTCTCTTCCTTCTCTCTCAAACTCAAACTTCTCACTTTTTTTCACTACAAAACCCTATAATCTCTTCAATTCAGGTTCTATGCTTCCTTCTCTTGGTGTTATTTTCTATTTTTTCTTTTCTCCATGCGCCGTTTCTAGTAATTTCTTCGATTTTAGGGTTTCATTTGATCTTTTCTATGCTCTATAAGAGCTAGGGTTTTATTTCCTTTTGTTGTGTTTTAGATACCTGAGAAGAGTTGGTGGAGTTTCGGGTGCCAATTTCCCTATCTAATGGAGGCCACGGGCGGTGTCGTAGCCTCACATGGTGGTTCGATGCCGATGCCATCCTTGCGGAAGGAGTGGCGTGCCGTTTCTGACCATCATTTAAACGGCGTTAATGAGGTGGTAATGCTGACATTTTATTTGTTTAACTCAGACTTGTTCGTTTACTGATAAAAATGTTAAAAAAGAGCGACTAAGATACTGTTTGGCATTTGGGTCCCCAATCTGTTTATTCTGGAGAACAGTGTTCCTAAACCACAAAGTAAAACGAAAAATGAGCATTACTTATTAGTATCCAAACACCTAATTAGTGTTCATTATTCGTTTTACTTTGTGGTTTGGGAATATAAACTATAATGTTTGATGAGTTTTGTGTTTTTGCTCAAATTATATGATGATTTAAGTGTGATTATGCTGTCAAACGTGTAACTGAGTTCAGTTTGTACTGAGATTTAAATATTAATTTCAGATGGTTAGAGGTTATTGAGTTAAGGATTTTTTAATTTGTTTCAGTAACATGTGCCTACATTTTTAAATATTATGTTTGTGGATATTCAATAACTTGGTTGGCTGTTTATTACAGGAACTGGAAAGATCAAGTTTGGGTCAATCTGATGAAAGAACAATATATGAGGTGTGCATTGTTGTTTTGAGGATGTCTCTTTTCTTTTTTCCTTGTTTTTTGGTGATGAATTGAAGTCGATGTATATCAAGGTGCAGCATGGAAGAGAGCCTGTTGATGTCGATTTCAGTTCAATCACTGTGGACGGTGGCTTGGACAACGACAATCTACAGCAGCGGATTTGTAGCATCACAAGACAAAGAGAAGAGCTGCAACAGATAGAGATTGAGCTCAAAGCGCAAGGAATTGCTAGATCTGAAATCATTGAACTTCGAAACAGCTTTAATGCTCAGATCAAAGACCACGAAGATGCTGCAGCAAAACTTCAGGTTGAATTTCATAACGTTTCTTCTCCAAAGCCACATAGTGTTTGATAACTTGTTTGGTTAGTAAGTTAGGGTCTTTATTTATTAACTATTAATTTATTTTTATGTCGTTGAATGATGTTCATAACTTTATATAAATAGTATAATTTCTTTTCACATGTTTGATCAACACTTAAATAACGATGTATTTGGCTGTCAATTTGTCTGCTTCTCTGATGAATCTTACTACATATGTGACAGGCTTTGCTCAATATTTCATATAATGGGTTTAGATTGCGTAATTAAGTATTTTTTTGCAGGAACAACTTTGTGAACAGCAACAAACTATTCTTGACATGGAAAGGAGAATCGAAGAGAAAGATAGAGAATTACATGCCATTAAATTGGATAATGAAGCGGTTTGATCATACACACACATTATGCGGTTTGGAAAATATTTTTGTGAGCTATTTTCTGTAACTTACCTCTTGCCACTGCTTTTTTTGGGCAGGCCTGGGCAAAACAGGATTTACTCAGGGAACAAAATAAGGAATTGGCAACATTTAGGTATGTGTTCCTCGTGTTTAGTTACTTTTTTGTTCTATTTTAGTGTAATTTTCGGAACTAGTGGTTCATCTTTAACTAAGGCTTTGTTTGGATGATGGTTCTTTGCGGTTTATTAAAGTACAGTGCGTTATGGTATGGTATAGTATAATATGGTTCTGTAAATAATTTGTGTTTGGATATATAGTATGTTATGGCATGGTTTTTTAAAATTTTTGTTTGAATAAAAGGAGAACCATCAAATCCGTGGTTATATTTTAGTGGTTCTTGGAACCTTGAAAAAACCATACAATGGAAAAAACTATACAAACAAACAAATGAATTTAATTAAGAACTATACCATACCATGGAATAACCATGAACCAAACAAGGCCTAAGAGTAAAAAAGATTGAAATTTGAAATTTTCTTTGGAGGTCATGGTGTTTACTGTCTGTGCTTTTAGTATTTTTCATTTTCTGGTGTTCACTTTCAGAATGATTGCTAAATAGTTTCAACTTTCAACGTTACTTTCTTGCCTAATTTATGGAGGCTCAAGTTAACAGAAGGCATATAAGAATTAACAATAATGGCTTTAGTTTTCAACTCGTATTAAATTATTTCTTCGTGCAGAAGAGAGCGTGATCATTCTGAAGCTGAAAGGGCGCAACATATGCAACAAATGCATGACCTTCAAGAACATATTCAAGAAAAAGATAGACAGATTCTCCAGTTGCAGGAACAGGTCTGTTCGGTTGTAGGATTTCACTCCTTGGTGTATACTAATATTAATTATTAAGAGTGCAATCCTTTTTGTCGTGAATTTCATAACGATTGAACAGTTATGCTGTCCCTAATTTCTTTTTCAAAGTAGATGAGAAAGAATATACATCATCTCTATGTGGAATAAGTCCTCTAATATTGATTTTCTCTTTCAGCATAGGGCTGATCAGGAGACCATATTCCTGAAGGAGGAACAGCTGAAAGTTTGGATTGCTCGTGTTCAAGAGATGGATACATTGCAATCAACTACTAATCATTCATTACAAGTTGAATTACGAGAGCGTACCGAACAATATAATCAACTATGGTTGGGTTGTCAAAGACAGGTTATTTTTCCATGTTTTAACATTCATTTTCCTCTTTCCTCAGATGGTGTGTAGTTTTATTGTGCATGTGCACTGATGAAAGCTTGCATTGGATTAACCCTAATCAGCTGTACTTGTGTTCTTTATTTGCATAATAGATAGCACTTATTTGCAGCAATTGACCTTATGAGTATTCTTAATCATTTTCAATTTTTTGTTTGCTTCTCTCATTGGTGCCATGCCAGTTAGCAGAAATGGAGAGACTTCATTTGCATACTATACAACAGCTACATTATGAACTAGCTGATGCAAGAGGAAGGAGTGGATCATACCCCGAGGAGTCACGTCTATCACAAAACAGTTCTAAGGACTCTTCAAATTTTGGTCAAAATAACGGAAACCAACAAGATGTTAATGGAAATTCTATGGCAAATGCTAATATTGGAGTACTTTCTAATGGAAATGCAGATGTATCAAACCTGGTAAGATTGCTTACATGTATGTGTGTGTATATCCATGATATGCCACTTTCCACGTGCAGTATTATGTATATAGTAGGACTAGATGGGCCATGGGTCCTCCCAGTGTCTTATTTGGGTTTGTTTAGCTTCAATAATTTCTAGTTTGTGAATCATGTAGTATGGCTTTCCTCATCAACTGCTATAATTACTACAAGTAATACGGATTATCTTTTCAATCAAGGGTTGATGTCTGCCTGGTTAATAGCTCAGATGCTTGAAATTAACATGTGATCAGTGATCTTACTATTTCTAGATGAAGGATGCATATAATGCTGCCTTGTGCCATAAAAGTGTAGTTGGGGAGATCTAACTGATGAGTCATGGAAGAAAAGGATGGAAATTATCATAGCAGTCTACGGCGCGCCTAGGCTCTCAGGCGTGGCCTTCCGCCTTTAAGGGTTTTAAGCTAAATTTTGTGACTTTAGCTCCCCAAGGCACACCTAGGTGCGGCTAAAAAGCCCAAGGCGCGGCCTTGCGCCTTGAGTGCGCCTCAACTCCTTAACTACTATGGAAATCATAGCTGATGAATATCTCTAGTGATATTAAACTTTATGACATGGATTATCTGCATCTCATTACCCTTCCCCTTTGCCATGGAAGCTTTTGATAGTTTCAAGTATGATGATTGGTGCTTTAAGAATGTCCTTGGCCATGCGGATTTTTTTTGTCTGTTGTGCTGTTAAGTAAATGTGCAGAGAAAGTTCTGGAACTTAACAAACTTTATTAAGAATTTTTTATTTGAATAATTTTACTGATGCTTGTTTCGGTATTTCAGATTTGTTATGTTTGAAAAATTTATGGTGTTATTGAGAGTTTTGGATACACTTGTTCAGGATTTAGATTCTTCAGTTCAATTGGTAAATTCTGAGCTTCTGGTCTGTTGTGCATGCTGCAATTGGTGTGTAGAAAATGGGTTCTGGTAAAACTACTGTTTGCACTATAGATCCAAGAAAGGATCACAATGGCAGCGTGAAGATGTGGTTATGGGATAATGTCAAACTTAGTTAACGAGATCTAATGCTCTAGTGTCTTAGCCTGTTTGGTTGATGGTCTTTTTATGATACGGTATGGTACCAACATAAAATTCCTTGTTTTTATCCATGGTATGGTTTCATGGTTCCAAGAACCATAAAATTAATACCATGTGATAAAAACAAATTTTAATAAAACCACACCCTATGATACTTGGACCCTTCAAAAGAGTGGCCACACCCGTGTCGACACGACAAGGACACGGATACGGAGACAAAATACGTGTCAGATCCGGCACTTGGTCGTCGGACACGGTGGAAGCCGGTGTATTCAAACGGCGGCAAGTTCTCACTTAATTTGCAGGTTTAAAATTAGGTTGAAGAAGAATGACAGATGACGAAGAACTTTCCCTTCTTTTTTGGAATAACTTTCTCCCTTATTAATTTATTTATGGGGACCAACTGTTTTTCCAAAACAATTATCACGTAATTAATGCTATTATTTATACTAATTAATCTTATTAGGGACAAATATGCAAGTCTTTCCATATTCATTTTTCTCTTCCTAATTAAATATAGTCAATTTACTTTTTTTTATAAATAGTTTGTTCTGATTAATTACTAACTAATTAATTGCTTTCCTAAAATAAATATTTTTCACTAGTTAAATATTGATGGTTTTGCAGTATTTCTTTAAATGAATATATATATATATATATATATATATATATATATATATATATATATATATAATTGCCGTGTCCGTACCTGTGTCCAAGTTTAGGACAGTGTCCCCGTGTCCAAAATATTTACACTTACTGAACTAGACACTCGGATCCGTGCCAGTGTCAGACACTTATAAACGAGTCCATGTAACATAGGCTAGAGTCCACAATTTTTTCTCTGTGGCCAGTATTTTAATCAAAATTGATTTTAATAATGATTTTCGCGATCAGCCTTTCCTCAGTTTCAGTGAATTTGAAATGAACTATGCAGGCTCTCGTGGCTAGAAATGATGGTGTTTGGAGCAAAGATCATGTCACTGCTCTTCGTAAAATATGTCCAATGGTAAGCAGTGAAATCTCCTCTGAGGCATCTGCAGCAGAAGTGGAAGGATATGGTGCTTCAAAGCTCACCGTTGATTCTGCTGTTAAATATCTGCAATTGGCGAATAAGCTTTTTTCTCAAGCTGAGCTCCATCACTTCTGTGCAAACATCCTGGAGCTTGTAATTCCAGTTTATAAAAGCAGAAGGGCGTATGGACAGCTGGCTAAATGCCATACATTGCTCACTAATATCTATGAATCAATTCTTGAGCAAGAATCGAGTCCAATTCCATTCACGGATGCCACATATTATAGGGTTGGATTCTATGGCGAAAGATTTGGGAAGCTCGACAGAAAGGAATATATATACAGAGAACCACGTGATGTGCGACTAGGTGACATTATGGAGAAGTTAAGTCATATTTATGAATCTAGGATGGATGGCAATCACACTTTGCACATCATCCCCGATTCCAGACAAGTTAAGGCAGATGAATTGCAGCCTGGCGTTTGCTACCTGCAGATAACTGCTGTTGATCCAGTAATGGAAGATGAAGATTTGGGAAGTAGACGGGAAAGGATATTCTCCTTGTCAACTGGAAGTGTTCGAGCTAGAGTGTTTGACCGTTTCTTATTTGACACTCCATTTACCAAAAACGGCAAAACCCAAGGAGGTTTGGAAGACCAGTGGAAAAGGCGAACTGTTCTTCAAACTGAAGGCTCCTTTCCTGCTCTTGTAAATAGGCTTTTGGTGATAAAATCTGAATCTCTCGAGTTCTCACCTGTGGAGAATGCGATTGGTATGATTGAAACACGGACGGCTGCCTTACGGAATGAGCTTGAGGAGCCCCGAAGCTCTGAAGGGGACCAACTCCCGCGCCTACAGAGTCTGCAGAGAATTCTTCAGGGCAGTGTTGCAGTTCAAGTAAGCAATCTTACCTTCGCTGTTCAAATCACCTTTTTTTATTTTGTTTATAATGTCTAACCTTGATCTTAGTTTATTTTAGGCCTAATACATCACCAGTCCCCCTGGATTTGGCTCGTCTGGCATACTGCCCTCCTAAACTTTGAAAAGGTCCCTGTTACGCCCCTCAAATTGCAAAAGGGCACCAGTTTCCCCCTTCAGCTTTAAACAATGCATCAGTTTGCCTTGAACGTCACATGTCAGCTTCTGGTTGGGTTGACATTTAAAAAAAATGTCATTTTTGTCACCTTAACCGAGGGGGGGGGGGGGAACTGGTGCGTTTTTGCAAGTATAAGGGGGCAAATTGAGGCACTTTTGCAAGTTGAAGAGATAACGAGGACCTATTCAAAGTTAATAGGCTATTTGAGCCAAGTTATGAGGGGCTAATGATGTATTTGGCTTTTATTTTATTGATTCTGCTGCGTATTATCTCAAATTTAATGTTATTTGCAGGTGAACAGCGGAGTGCTGGCAGTTTGCACAGCCTTCTTGTCAGGTGAACCGGCGACGAGATTAAGATCTCAAGAATTGCAGCAACTGATTGCGGCATTGCTGGAATTCATGGCTGTTTGTAAGCGAGCTATCCGTGTTCACTTCAGACTGATTGGAGAAGAGGATCAGGATTTCCATACGCAACTTGTGAATGGCTTTCAGTCTCTTACTGCTGAATTGTCTCATTACATCCCTGCTATTCTTTCTGAGCTCTGATATTTACCCCGTTCCGTTTGTTGTTGGTTATGTATAATATTCTGTCAATTCTCATATTTCCTCTCTCTGTGTGATAAAATATTTCTCTGTTCATATCTGCATTCAATCTGAGTGTAGAAATCTGATTTCCAGATGGCTAACTAATTACATTTAATGCAATAACATTCAAGCAAAGAACATCTCTGATTCTAATTCTTTACAAATAGAATGTGATTCGAACTTGAATTAATAGTTTAAATAACCTATGGTACATCACTTTGGTTTTATATATTAATTCAGGTTTGGGTTATTTAATCTTCAATTTAACGCATATGCTCTGCATATTCAATCATGGCTAACCTCTTGACTTTGAATTATAATCTTCTATTAGTTCCCTTACTTCTTTTAAGCGATTCCTTATGAAAGATGAGGTCTCGATTTTTTTAAAGGATTTCTCCTGTTAATAAATGATTCATGATAAAGTTTATTTTATGTTTGATGTTTCTCAAATTTCAAACGGTGAATCTAGTCCCATGAAGACTAACGGGATCTTAAACTAGATGAGAGATGTCTTTTAAGTTTAAACCAAACTGTAGTTACTGGGAAGGTCATTCTCTTGAAATGATCTATGAATATCCGAAATGGTTTGGTTGCGCCAGCTCAAATATGGTTATAGAAGGTTTCAATGCAGATTTGGCTGGTTGTAAAAGTAAAACTAATGTGATGACTTTTTGCCAACATTAATACCTCTTATTAGTAGTAGAACCTAATTATATCATATTCATATGCTCGTACCATGAATTTGAAGTTTAATACTCGCTAAATGAAAGTTTCTTCTTTGCTTTTTTATATGTTTCATATTATCTTCCAGAACTGAAGAAACCTGAAGCATGCCAATGTAATAAGGAATAAATAAAAGGTCAAATGCATCAATGCTCATCATCGTCCTTCTCTCTCATTTCTCCCTTTCGCTCTCCCCCGGTTCTCTGTTATCTACAAGAATTGCGAGCTTAATTAAACACATCAAATGAATTTTCCCATTTCAATTTCTTTTTCTATGATTTTCTGGTTTAGGTTTGGTTTTCATTTGATCAAAATTTATGTAATTGGGCCACAAAGATAGTTGCAGCAACCCATCTTTTGAGCTCCTCAAACTGAGTAATCTCCTCTTTCCCCATTATCATCAATTTTGGACTTCAATCTCTTCGGCAAGGAAGCTTACAAGCCGCCGTCATCGGAGGAGGTCCGGTAGGTTCCTCAGCCACAAAGTGTTGTATCTTTTGTACTTTTGACTTTCTTTCAGATCTGTTGCTTCGTTTAATCCAAATTCAGCAATTTGATTTCTTTTTCTTTTCATCTAGGTGGGTGTTTTGGGATAAATTGTAGTTTTATTTTTATAATTAGGTATGAGATTAATGATTTGAATATGCTCGAGTTGGGGAAATCTTGTTTGGTTTTAGTTAATTTGTTTACGTTGGGATCCATTAATCTCCGAAAAGTTTAGGTTTGAGGGAAGACATTGTCAATTAATTCTGTTATATGGAAAAGTAGTTGCATTGATGTCTTTGGAAAGATAATTGGGTGTTGCAGAAAGAGATAAATATGGCTTGATGGCTTTGAAAAGATGAATTTTGTTACTTTTGATGTGTATGCCATATGTCATGATATTATAGGTAAAAAGAATGAGAAAAATTGCCACTTGTCACATTTTTACACGTTTGGATGTAATTTGTAATATTCGATAAACGAGTAATTCCGCTCTTGGCATGTTTCAGGGAAATGCCATCACTCCCATCACTTGTAGGTGTAAATTCTAGGAAGTCTTTAGCTTCAGAATAGAGAATAACGATAGAGATGTTTTCGTGTGACCTTCTTTTATTCATGGTATGATAACTCATCAAAATTGAAATTCCACCAATATTTACTGCCGCCGTGTGCAGTCTTGTTCTGTATCTCTAGTTGACTGTCACCTTTTGCTTCATTCTTCTTCTCATTACAAGGTAAGCAGTTACAAACCGAGGACCGAATGCCGATTCTTGTCCAACCAGTAATAACAGCCGGTCATCACTACTCAGAGCAAGCAATATGTAATAAACTGAGGAAAACTCATAGGTATGTGACTATAACATACATACACCAACCTGTTTTCTATTTGTATTTCTCCCCAACATTTACAAACAATATTAGAGCAAAAACGAATTTCCAACAAAATAGAACCTCCCCCCAAGGGGCAGGAAGGATCCATTTACCATCAAATATTTGCAAGGTGTTTGCTTTTATGTACAAAAATGTCAGCAATATGTAACGAATTCTCCTCTTTGCGAACAAGACTGCTTTTATTCAAAAGATACCCGCTGCCCCATCGGAATATTTGTTAAGGGTGATTTGTCTAAACCGGAAGAAACTAGATCTAGATGAAACTATATGAATGTACATTTTTATCTTGTTTCCTTCTGTCAAGACGAGTCATTCTCAGTCTTCCGATTAATGTGCCATTTTACATCCATCATCTAGAATACACAGGTTAGGGATATGCTTGCCCGCTATCTTTAGTTAAGATTAGGAGTTTTCAATCCTAATTAATCGGAATTCAATTTTATATGTGTTTTAATGTGGTGGGGTATGAATTAATTCAAAAAAGGTAATTAGTGAATTTAAATGCTAATTAATGAATTATAATATTAAAAAGGGGTATTTATTAAATATAATTCTCCAATCTATAAAATCCATTTATATAAGAGGGCATTTATAATTCAACATAGATGGAGATATCTTCACCTAAATAAGCCCATTAAAGCCCAAAATCCTGAGCCTAGCTATGGCTATATAGTGCTTGAAGTTGATTTAACAAAATCTTCCATGGATTTTCTTCTCTCCTTGTAAAATCTTTAATTCCACAAACGTAATCTTGGACATTCCTCGATGTTTTTCTTTCTCCAAGTAACGATTTTCCTTTACCATTATATTTATCAAATGTGATTAGGGCTACTTTCTTGGTGCGTTTGACTCATATATGTAGAAAAAGATCAAGAATTTGATTCTTGAAACATGGATTATTTTTTAGTAAGACAAATAGTTGGATTTATTTGTAATGTTTTATGATTGGCTATATTATAATTAAAGATTATAATTTTATCTATCAATTAAAAATATTAAATTTTGATTAGGTTTTACTTGAATGATTGAAAAACTAACGTGGGCACATTCATAATAATACATACTTTTAACTTTTATTAGAATGAGACTATAGCTAAATAAAAAATAAAAAATCATAAAACGCGGGCGGCAGATTTTCTCGTGGAGTGAGATTGGTAGGTTTTTGTTTGATTAATCAAATAATTTTGAAAATTAATCAATATTGTATTTGTATTCAAAGAAGTTTTTATCCATCTATTCCGATGATAAATCCTTTTCCGAGGCCTAGATTTTATAGTTTAGATATCTTGATTCCAAAAATTTTTCAATAAAGAACGCTTTAAATTAAGTTTTTCAAGTTTTGTTAACTTTTTTGAATTTAATATTGTAGATTCTACGAAGAAAGGTTATTGGATCTCAAGATTTACAAATAAAAACCTTTCATCTTTACGTAAAAGGTTTTGGGAATGTTTTTTAATTTATTTTTCATCTCACATTTGTTCTTTGGTTGACAAATTGTTTGAATTATAGTGTATATTAAGGTGATTTCATTATTTTTACCATGCAAATATACATAAGTTGTTCTTGTGATTTTGTTCCGAATATGATTTGAGCTTACGATTTGATATATATATTTTATTTTTCAGAAATTTAAAAAGTTTAATGGTTATTTACATTTTCTTAACGTAATACGAAACAATTTTTACAATTTTATTGATCATGGAGTTTGAACCCACAATAAATGCTCCGAGAGATGGTTGGTTATCTACCTTTGATTGCCTAATATCACGTTCTTTGCTTGCATTATGGGGTTTAAATTTGTACGACTGTATACTTGACTGCATAACCATTAGATTTTTAAATTTTATTTTTTCATTTAAAAATATTAGAATTCTTTGAATTTGTTTAAACTAATAAAAGAATGTTAACTTTCTCTCAATCTGAATTTGATTGTATCCTCGTTGCATCACTTTGCAGGTTGTAGTTGGAACTCTACATCGTGTTAGTTTTAGGCACCTCCTCTTGAAATTGAAAATTTTATTTTCATATGCTATAAGTTGTTTGTCCTACTGCATATGTTCCTATTGAATTATTATAAATCAACACTAATGTAGGATTTTTTTCTTCATGATTGAATATTTGTGATGTGCACGTGATTATTTTCTTACTACTAACAGGCTTCAAAGTTTGAATATACATGGTATGGTCAAAAGATTCAATCGCAAGGCATGAACAGATATGAAGTGAATAACGATAGATCTTTTGAAAATATAATGCATGTTTATGTTACGAAAGTCCACAACAAACAAAATGGGACGACCGAAAGTTATTTTTGGGGGTTATCACCGAAAGTCATCGAAAGTTGTTTTTTTGGGGGTCATCACTGAAAGTTATTTTGTCTCTATGCTTTAACATTTCATTATAAATAGGAAGAATTGCAAAACAAATCATCATCAGAAAATTTGAGAGCTTGAAAGCATTTGAAGAGTTAGAGAAAAATTAGTACAGAGGAAGATAAAAAACGGGTCAAGCAAAAATTAAGTTTAGTAATTTTTGTGCTTTTGATTACATCTATTAAGAGGTTTTTTTAAGAGAATTTCTCTAAAAATTATCAGAGATAATTGAGTGTGAGGTGAGTGTTTTGTAAGCACTGTGTAACTTTCTCCATAAATAAAGTCTGCAGCAGCTTCGGAGAGATAGGCGAAATTGGCCGAACTCTATTATCAAATGTTATGTTATTTTTCGCATTCCATTAATCTGGTAGTACGGGAATTACCGCGTTTATTCCCCAATAACTGGTATTAGAGCCTGAGTTATTTCTTAGTATGCTCTGTGGTTGCAGCTTAGTCTGATCTTCCACATCAGAAAGGAACTAATTTTGGTAGTCCAGATTTGAGTGGGAGCGATGGCCGCAGATGAAGGAAAAGTTAGAATCAAAAAGTTCGATGGTTCAGACTTTGATTTTTGGAAGATGCAGGTTAAAGATTATCTATATCAGAAAAAGTTATATCAACCTCTCTCGATAAACCTAACCAGAAGGCATGAAGGATGAAGAGTGGAAACTTTTCGATAGACAAGCTCTTGGTGTTATTCGGTTGACATTATCCCGAAACGTTGCTTTCAATATTGCCAAGGAAAAGACCACGACGGATCTAATGGCGGCTCTTGCTAATGTCTATGAAAAGCCATCGGTTGCGAATAAAGTTCACTTGATGAGGTGACTATTCAATCTACGGATGGTGGAAGGGGCATCGGTGGCCCAACATCTGAATGAACTTAACACAGTCACAACCATGTTAAGTTCGGTGGAAATTGAATTTGACGATGAAGTTCGTGCTTTAATTCTCTTGTCATCTCTACCAGACAGCTGAAACACTACAGTTACAGCAGTCAGCAGTTTCGACGAATAATTCGAAGTAAAAATTCGACGATGTACGAGATCTGTTGCTGAGTGAAGAAATTCGACGAAGAGAATTGGGGGAAGCATCGACCTCTTTAGCCCTACACACGGAGTCTAGAGGGCGAACTCTAGATAGGAGTTCAGATTCCAGGAGATCAAAATTCAGAAGGGGAAAATCTAAATCAAAGAAAGATTTGAAGTGTTACAATTATGGTAATAAGGGCCACTTCAGAAAGGATTGCAAAGCACCAAAGAAAAATGGTGGAGCAAAAGAGTCAGCAAACATGGAGGAGAAATCAGGCGGCACCATGATTCTAAGCATCAACAGTCCAATTGAATCTTGGATTTTGGATTCGGGGGCATCTTTTCATGCTACCCCATGTCGTGAAGTCATGGAGAACTATGTCAGTGGTGATTTCAGAAAGGTTCATTTAGCAGACGATGAAACCTTAAAGATCGTGGGAAACGGCGATGTTCGATTAAAGTTTCCAAATGGGACTTCTTGGAAGCTTCAAGAAGTGAGACATATTCCTGGTCTCAAAAGGAATTTGATCTCCATTCGAAAGCTAGATGAAGAAGGTTATACAACAACCTTCACTAATTATGAATCGAAGATTACCAAAGAAGCACTCATCATTGCTCATGGTAAGAAAACCGGTACTCTCTATGTCACCTCCAATAACATAGAGAACATCATTGCACTAGCAGAATCAAACAACTCCAAACTAGAAGTTGATAATAAGGAATTTGTTGAGTTCGAGGACATTCCTGAAAGCGAAGTTCAGAATACTCTTGAAGTAGTTCAAGAGGAGCCAAGGACACCAGAGCCAAGGCATTCCTCGAACTTCTAGACCAACACAACGCTTCTCACCATCTATGTATTACTTGTTGTTAACCGAAAATGGTGAACCGGAGTGCTACACTGAAGCAATGAATGTGAATGATTCAACCAAGTGGGAGTCTGTGATGAAAGATGAGATGAGTTCACTCATGTCAAATCAGACGTGGGAATTAGCTAAACTACTGCAAGGCAAGAAAGTACTCCACAACAAGTGGATTTTACAGAATCAAAGAGGAGCATGATGGGAGTAAACGCTACAAAGCAAGGTTCGTGGTGAAGGGCTTTCAGCAAAAGGAAGGTATTGATTATACTGAGATTTTCACTCCAGTTGTGAAGCTTACAACAATCAGACTGGTGTTGAAAATGGTAGCTGTCGAGAACTTACATCTTGAATAGTTAGATGTAAAGACAGCATTCTTTCATGGTGACTTGGAGGAAGAGATCTACATGAAGCAACCAGAAGGCTTCATCGAGGCAGGCAAGAAAAACCTGGTGTGCAGATTCTTGGAATGAGGATCAAGAGAGACATGAAGTCAGGGACTCTGATGCTATCACAGGCTGAGTACATGAAAAAGGTACAAGCCAGATTCAACATGCAAGATGCTAAACTAGTGAGCACACCTTTAGGTGTTCATTTCAGACTTTCCAAAGAACAATCACCAAAGACGGAGAAGGAACGTGCACATATGGTAAAAGTTCCTTAAGCCTCAGCAATTGGGAGTCAGATGTATGCCATGATTTGTACAAGACCAGATATTGCTCAAGCAGTGGGAGCAGTTAGTCGATACATGAATAATCCGGGCAAGGTGCATCGGGAAGCAGTCAAATGGATCCTCAGATATATACAAGGTAGCACAAATAATGCATTATGTTTTCAAGGTAGAGATACGACGCTGACAGGCTATGTGGATGCTGACTTAGCCGGAAATGTTGACGTCAAAAAGAGCACTACGGGGTATGTTTATACTCTAGGAGGTACTGTAGTGAGCTGGGTTTTTCAACTACAGAAGATAGTTGCTCTCTCTATAACGGAAGCAGAATATGTTGCTGTTATGGAAGCTAGCAAAGAAATGGTTTGGCTGTAAAGTTTCTTGGAAGAACTAGGCTAGAAATAAGAAAACAACGTTTTGTATTGTGACAGTCAAAGCACTATTCATCTAGCGAAGAATCCGTCTTTTCATGCTAGAACGAAGCATATACAACTACGATATCATTTTATACAATCACTTCTAGAAGATGGGATTTTGAAACTTGAGAAGATCAGTGGAGCTCAAAATCCAGCAGATATGTTAACAAAGACGGTGATGGCCGACAAACTAAAGCTGTGTTCAGCTTCAGTGGGCCTGCAGTAGATACAGATAGAAAGAAGAGCTGTAGTAGATTTTATAATGTGAAGACAGATTGGAATCAATCGTCTTCAAGTGGGAGATTGTTAAGAAAGTCCACAACAAACAACATGGGGCAACCGAAAGCTGTTTTTGAGGGTCACCATCGAAAGTCACCGAAAGTTGTTTTTTTGGGGTTATCATCGAAAGTTGTTTTGTTTCTATGCTTCAACATTTCATTATAAGTAGGATGAATTGCAAAGCTAATGATCATTAGAAAATTTGAGAGCTTGAGAGCATTTGGAGAGTTAGAGAAAAATTAGTAAAGAGGAAGATCAAAAGCAGACCAAGCAAAAATTAAGTCTAGTAATTTTTGTGCTTTTGATTACGTCTATTAAGGGGTTTTCTTTAAGAGAATTTCTCTAAAAATTCTCGGGGATAATTGGGTGTGAAGTGAGTGTTTTGTAAGCACTGTGTAACTTTCTCCATAAATAAAATCTGCAGCAGCTTCGGAGAGGTAGGTGAAATTTACCGAACTCCGTTATCAAATATTGTGTTATTTTTCCGTTGTTAATTTTCGCATTCCATTAATCTAGGAGTACGGAAATTACCATGTTTATTCCCCAACAGTTTAAACTCTGTGGCTCATTAGTAATAAAAAATTAATCCGGTGCACATAACACAACAATACATTATAAAGAAAAAAAGTTACAGTAGTGTTAGTTTATAATGATCCAAAAGGAACAGTGGGACATACAAGTTATAGCATATAAAAGTAAAATTTTCCAATATCGAAAAAAGCCCGAAGAAGTACAAAAAGCCCAAAGTTGGACATACATTTAAAGTTGGACATACATCTGCCAATGAAAATGAAATTGGAGAATGTAATTAAAAGTGTTTCTCAGAATTTTTTTTTTTAATTTCTAATTTAAAAGTGTTTTTTAAATAGATTTTAACTTATAAATCAGACAATAAAATATTTTTAATAATTTTTTTTAATTTAAAAATAAAAATTAAGACAAAAGTTAAAAATAAATCAGATTTATTTCTTAAAAGTAACTCATAACTTAGAAAAGTTCTGACAAAACTCCTAAGCTTGTTCCCTCGCCCTATTATCAGTTCTGATTCCCTATGTTCGAATCTAATTACTTAATGGCTTAATACATGTTTAGCTACCTTAACTTGTCCCAAAAAACCTGCTGCCCCCCTGAACTTTCAAAATGGACCCGTAGCTCCCTCAACTTTCAAAAAATGACCCCGTAGCTCCCTCAACTTTCAAAAAATGTACCACTTTGCTCCCTCAGTGCCACGTGTCAACTTCTGATTGGAGGGAAAAAAATCAGAAATTTGAAAAGTCAAAACCAACCAGAAGATGACACGTGGCATAAAGGGAGTAAAGTGGTGCATTTTTTTAAAGTTGAGGGAGC
>CATIWQ010686210.1:0-34455 GCA_949673415.1 Euphorbia schlechtendalii
TTAAGTGAAAAAAATTTTAATTTAATTTTTTTTAGTTCATACGCCTAGT
The DNA here is from genome assembly GCA_949673415.1 of Euphorbia schlechtendalii. NCBI lineage: Eukaryota > Viridiplantae > Streptophyta > Magnoliopsida > Malpighiales > Euphorbiaceae > Euphorbia > Euphorbia schlechtendalii. The sequence goes on from CATIWQ010686210.1 coordinate 50, forward strand.
TTGCGCTTTTTGTGCGCCTTCGCCTTCGCCTCGCGCCTAGGCAACAGGGCCCCCTGTCGCCTTGGGTGCGCTTAGCGCCGTGACTACTATGAGCCTTTTATTAAATCAAATTTTTTCATTTTGGGAACAATGCTGTACAGTTGTATGGATAAAGTATCCACCTTTAACAACGATGCCTATATTTTCCCTTTCATCAGGTTCTGCGGAATTGTTAACCCCTTTGTACAGCGTAAAGCTGATGGTACTCCTGTCAGTAACGCAGCTTCACAGCCCAAAAACACGGGAACCTACAAGTCTGGTAATGAAACTATTAGAGTGGATCAGAAATTTAAAGGTGAAAAATCAGGCGCAGAAGTTCTGCAACCTACAAAATTGGTGAGAGATGCCGAAGCTGAAAGTGATGGGACAGCGATTCGTGATCATGCCTCCAAGCCCCCTGCAGATAGGGAAAAAGCCCCTCCAGCTCCTCTTAATGGAAAGAAGGATCAAAGTAGCAAAAGTTCCATGGGGAGTGGAGGTTCACTAGCAAGTTTGTGGGGTCGTGCATCAACAAAATTAAAACCCTCACCTGCCCCTGCAGATATCTCAAATCCTACTGGTTTGTTTTATGTCTCTGTCATTACACAATTTTACAATTGTGTGCATTTCATCAGACAAACTTCCGTCACCAAGTTGTCCCCGAAATCCTGTTGTCCTCCTGAGCTTGCAAGGTGACTCCGTAGCTACCTGAACTTTCAAAAAGTGCACCACTTTGCTCATTGATAGCCACGTGTCAGCTTCTGATTGGAGAGAGAAAATCGGAAAAATGACATCTTTTTGAAAGTTAAACCAGCCGGAAGTTGACACGAGTTATTCGGTGCGCTTATTGAAAGACGAGGGAGTTTCGGGGTCATTTTTAAAATTCAGGGGGCAGGAAGTTTTTTGGGACAACTTGGGGCTCCACCTGATGCATTAGGCCATCTTTTTAATATTATCTTTGTTATGCCTTTGTTTGGTGTTATCAGCCAGTGCAGAAGCTCAAATCTGTGCTGTTGAAGCAATAGAGGATCTGAGTAGTGATGACGAGGCTCAGGGTGTCAAGTTCAGGAGGCTCTCTAATGGTGAAGGTGGTAGAAAAAGGAGGGTGGTTCTTGATTACTCCGATGATGAGTATGAAGATGTGGTTTGCCTAGCATCCCCTGATAATTCGAAGGGGAAAACAAATAAGTCCTCGCCTGATGAAAAACCCGTTGTCAATAAGCATACTGAAGATAAACCAAAAGTCGAGGAAGAGAAGTCAACTGGCAAGGCATCTAATAATCAACCATCAAAGAAAAATTCTTCAGTTGCCAACCAGAGTTTGGACTTGAAAAACTCCCCCAAGGAGAACATGCATGACAAGATTACTAGAGATGCTAAAGCAGATTCAGCTGCTAAGGCTGCCTCACTTTCGGAAAAAAGAAGAAAAGTATTGAAAACCCGCATTGATGACCATGGTCGAGAAGGTACAACCATGCTTAAACTCTTCTTGGAAGTTCTTGATGTAATTCCCATGGTTTAGATTTTTAGGTCATTAGATATTGATTTACCATTCATTCATGGTTTTGTTTTTTGTACAGTCCTTGTGAACTTGAACTCTTGAATTCAAATTCTTTAAAAGTTAAAAAAAGTGTTATCTTGATAGTTATATTTTTTTTGAATGATTAACTGATGCTACAGATTTGCACATCTGGAGTTATAATCCTAGAACTTGTTTATTTAGAGAAAACAAACTGAAGTTTCTATTATTGTCACCCTCGTTGGCTCACTAAGTTGGGCACAACTTTTGATTGATAATTTTTGTTTTCGTTGCTGCAGTAAATGAGGTTGTATGGGAGGGAGAGGAGGCAGAAACAAAGAAAGCTGACAACAATGCTACAAAGGAAGCAGACAATATTGTAAAGAACGCTGATAGTAACAACACTACCAAGGAAACAGCTGTGAAGAAAGCCGAAAACAAAGCTGCTAATAACAACAGGTAAGAACTATTGGAAGCAGCATAAAGAAAATAACACTTGCTAAAACTTGGAAGCTGGGACATTTGAAATTTCGGTTGTATTGATTGAATGTCAGTTATAGGTGGTTATGGCTTAATGCTATGTTTTGACATTTGGTAGTTTAACATAGTGTAAACCTAGAACTAATTTTACTTAACTGCACAGAATGAAATCCATAATTTCTTCAAACATATTGTTAGAAGTTAAAATACACCTTATTCATAATATGGGGGTGGTGGAGTTATCCTGGCTAAAGAAAATCCAGTCTTATTTGTGTGTGTGGGGGGGCGGTTAATTATGTCATGTAATGGTTTTAGTGAGTGGGCAGTGATTAAACAGTTGAATTTGGATTGAAAATTCAGGGCAGCTGCAACGAAGAAATCGCAGGCATTGGGAAATACTGCCGGAGGGAAAGGGAACAAAAAGGGAGTCAATAAGGACCCTAAACAAGGCAATATTCTATCCTTCTTTAAGAAGGCTTGAAGTTACCTCTACAGAAATAGGGAATGTATTATAATAACCCCTTTGTTATACATTTGCATAGTTTCTCTCTTTTGTTTTGGTCCTTTGGGACAAATTGGTGAATTGTCCATCGTTTTTCCTCTCTTTTCTTGTTAATGGATATATTGATATTGTCTTTCAACTTTACCTTTCATCATTTTAATGCATATATCAGCATGATCATGTTTCATTTACAAATATTAAAAGCAATTAATAGTTTTTTAGACTGCATGCCAATTGTTTCTAGTTTAGATTGATCTTATCCTTTCAAGTTGTGTTAAACAAATTTTTGAATCATCTAATTTTCGTGTGAAGGATAAGTTTTTAATTCTGTAAGAGTTGAACAACATATTCTTTTCAATTTTTAAAAACTGAATTGAAGTTGCATAGCTGAATTGAAGTGGTTTAAACTGAACTAGAATGAATTGCATTGATTTGTAGTGCCAAAGAACGGTCAAATTTCACAAAATATTCTCAAGTCACACACATATTGTAATCCATATCAACACTTTCACAATACTGATATAATTGAGCTATTAATCTCTGCAAGAAATGTATCCAGTAGAATTTTCATGCCAAACGATTTAGCTCGCTTTTATATAACACAAATTAACGACTGCTCATTCATTTCCAGAATGGAGACAGAATAAAGTAAATGTGAGAACATACATATATGGCCAGCAAAGCCATGAATGTTATAAAATATAAAAGAATATTATTTATAGTGTCTGCAGTTGTTTGCGGGAGAAAAAAATCATGCCGCACTAAGTAGTCACACAATCAGCGTCGGGGTAATGAAAGTTGCATATGAAAAGTAAGACCCTTTCACTTATCTGAACAATTGTGGGCTTTTGTTCAGTTGACAATAGAATTTCACAGATGAACACCAAAAAAAAAGGTTATGGTGAAAATAATAAGGCATCCTTTTAAAAAGGTGTTATAGCAATTAATATACATGATTTACATGTTCGTCTGTGCACAAAGTTGGCAGCTGTGTCCCTTTGTTTTCTTTCAAGTGTCTCGAATTAAGTTGGTTGGCTCACTCACTACATACTTGGGCAACTCATATTTCGCACCTGCAACCACATTGAAAATACAATTCAAATCTTATGAACGATGCAAATAGCAATATGTATTTGTACAATCGACATTTAATATGTGACGCTCCTCGCAAGAATACTCAAGTGTCTCGCAAATTCAATTTACACCCGGATTCTAAAAACAAAAGGTAGGCCTAGTGTATCGGTGGGTACTCGTTGTCCCGATAAACTTACTGCCCTCTTGAACTCTCAAAGTAAACCTCGTAGCACTCTCAACTTTCAAATCCCTAAATGCCACTTTTCAGCTTTTGATTGGAGAGAAAAATGGCATTTTTTAAAAGTCAAACCAACCAGAAGTGACACGAGGCATTCAAGAGCAAAGTGGTGCACAATTTGAAAGTTGACGGACCTACGGGATCAATTTGAAAGTTCGGGGGGCAGTAGGTTTTTTTAAACAGGTTCAGGTACCTATTGATGCACTAAGCCTAAAAAGTAACAAAGCAAAAAACCATAGTAGTCAAAAGCGAAGCGCACCCTCTGCACTTTGGTTGAACATAAAGCGCACGGGTGCAGAAAGTGCACAAAAAAGCGCACAGGGTTATATTTTAATAATTTTTGGATTTTTTATAACTTGTTTTTCATGTTGTAGACTATTATGACATGTAATATTTTTCAAATTTATTAGCATTAAGTGGCTATATGCCTAAATTTTATAAATTTTCTAAACCTATAATATTTTGGATGAATTTATAATAGTACGATTTTTCATTCCTAAGCGAATACTTTTTTTATGCTTTGTGTAAAGGTGAGAAGCGAGACCCTAGCGCTTTGAGTGCGCTCTCGACTACTATGCAAAAAACAAGTGGATTCTTGGGACCATAGCTTATATTTTTCAAGTAATAGTTGAGAGTTGAGACGTTAGCAGGGATCAAGTACTAACTTACCTCTTTCATCGTAGCATAGTGTCAAATCAGCACTTTGAACAATGACACCAGCACTGTCCACAATAGCTTGAGCAAGGGATAGATCGGCTTCAGTAGCAGCTCGAAGTGCATCCCAAATCTCTGGCGGCACAAGCAACTTGTTTAGTGTATCGCACCAATAAGTGCAAAGGAAGTTGAAAGTACATTCTACACCTTTATCATAAATGTTAACAAAGCAGACTAGTTTCTAATGCTATTAATAGAAAGTCTCGAGTCTCCATCTTTCTTTCACATGAACTCTGGCTTAATTGACGAGAAATAAACCAACAAGTTATTTGTTCAGAACAAAATGTACATGAAAACTGCAAGTCATGCATGAATTTATAACTGCAAGATAAGAAAAATATTATCATGCATGCTCCCATCGGTTATTGTTTTCTTTTCCTAGTCGGTTTTCTACTCCAACTTCACATCACTCTTCCCTATACTATGGAACTTGTAATATATCAAAGAACTCACTTTCAACGTTTGTTCCCTCTTAAATCCTTAAAACTGTTCAACTTATATACTCAGAAACTCACTGAGATTTGTACAAAGCAGTTTCCAGTCTAATTTGAAGGAGAACATACTGAGGAAATCATAAAAATAACATTTCAGTTCCATTATACTCTGATGAACCAATTCAATAAACTAAAATCTACATCTCTTCTAATCTTGATTTACAGATATCCTAATGGAAATGACTTTTATAACAAATTGGCCTGGAATTTTCAATGCTTCTGAATTTGCAGTCACGCTATTACAGAAAATCTACAGTCTTGTCCAACTACGCTTCCTCCTTTTCATGATTGATAAAATTATGGACCAAGATGGCTGGATAATACTGCTTCATTAACTTGTTTGTTGAAGAATGCTGCTTAGTCGTTTTTAAGATCATTTATATATTTATGATACTTTGGCTAAGATTTTCAGCACAGAAAGAAACATACGCACAAAAGAAGTAATATATCCACAAGTAAGATTTTATAGGCACTGCAGAAAGAAAAAGCTTAAACTTATAGGTGCATCTTTGGTCTACTCATCAAGATTAAAATGTCCCAGCAGTTATTTTCCTCCCATAGCATGTAAAATAATCTTGTTGGACAGTAGCTAAAGACCCATAAGTGAAGATTCATGGACACTGCATAAAATGATAACTAGAAAACCAAAGAAGTTCAACATATGCATTTACATTTCACACTTCTGCTTGCGTTGAAGTTTCTGGTGGGAAAGTAAGTCATGGGATCTCAGTTCCCACAATTGGGCTTAAGGTAAATAGCTTCCTTCCATTTCCTATCATGCTCTCACTTTTAAATTCCACCATTTTGGCGGAATTTGAAAGGAAAGCATTTGTATGTCCAATTTTAACATTGTTGCTTTTTTACAAGTATATCCTCTTCTTAGTCCTCTAGTATAACAACAATAATTTTTTTGTTTGTAGAGATTTATAAAACAAAAAGATAAAATAATTTTCCGAAGAAAATATACATACGAACTTAGTAAAAACTGAATTATACTATTTATTAACAACAAAAGCAAGCAAATCTTACAAAAAAACAAATTTAGAATGAAGGGTACATATGTAATTAACTAGTAAGCTCATAGTTGTTAAAGGCGCGCCTGACGTAGGGTGCCACCCTTGGAGCCTCGGCATAGCACAGGCGGGGTGGTGTCCAGGTGCGCCTTTGAGCGCCTCGCAGGTTCGCCTCAGAGCGCCTAGGCGCGCCCGGACACTTCTATCCTAAGGGGTTTAATTTTGCATAATTATATTTTTTACAACCATTTTTAAGAGTTTTAAATAATAATATAAGGCTACACATTCCTAATTCAATTCTTATTAAGGCTAAATCAACTCAAGTATAGATATTTTTAATACAACATGTAAAATTTACATATATATATACCTCCAACGATTCTATTTAATGGTTTTAACTTACTTTAATATATTTTCCATCTATTTTAAGAGTTTTAATAAAAGAAATACTGTCTAGATATTCCTAATTCAATTTGTTTTAAGGTTGGATTAATTCAAGACTATATATTCTTAATATAATATGTCAATTTTACATGTATATGTACCTCTTACAATTCTCTTAGTTCTTTTTTGTTATGTTATTGCATCTAACTTCACTTTGTAAGAAAAATATTTTTTGTAAATTTTTGGCGCCTGATGTACCTCAGGCGCTCGCCTTGACTCCGGGCGTGCCTTCGGACAAGGCTAGCCCTCTTGTGCCTCTGTGAGCCTAGATCCTCTAACAACTATGTATACCAGTTGTTTGATCTTATCTTGATAAGTTGATAATAGGGCTGTCTGGAAACCAGTGATCTATTATGAAGCCTGTACTACTTGGGAGTTTTTTTGGTTTATCAGTCTTAACTAAGATCAAACATTCTTAAGCTATTAATAAACCTGTGAAACATCAGTGAAATTGGGCAATCACAGTTCTGTGGAACATTTAATTTATTTGAATAAATAAGCTAGTTTATATTGAATTTGGGGATTTATCTCCTATTGCTGCTGGTACATCACTCTTTTAGTATTTCTGTTATTCTTTTCCCATTCCCTCTTTCAGCTACTAGTTAAACCCAGATACCAGTTTTATGTGGCAGAATGCTACTAAAAGCAGTTAGTGAAACCCATTTCCCAAGTTAATCCTAATGATAGAGAATTGACTTCGCCTTCCTATTTGCTTTTTTACTCTGTGTGCATCTATCTCCAGGGAACATTTTTGGAATTATGATCATGTTGGGATTTGGTTTTGCTGTTTTAGATTTTCATCTATTTTATGTGCTTTAATGTTTAGGGTGCATAAGGATTATTTACTGCATTTGAAATTGTTTTAAATTTTGTTTTGGGTGTATGGTTTTAGGACATATTAAATTGATCACTACAAAACTGTGCTCCTAATTTCTTGTCTCTAGGAAATGGAAATTTTGTGATTGCTTTTTATATGTGCCCAATACCATGAACTCTATTGGTAAATTATTGTGTACAATATCATTAACCTTGTATGTTTGCTTGCATATGATGAAAATGATTATTTTTTATAGGATATTACTCAGACAAATAAAGGTGCTATGATGGTGACTGGACAGTGGTTTTATCGCCCTGAAGAGGCAGAAAGAAAGGGTGGTGGGAACTGGCAATCCCGTGATACTAGGGAGCTATTTTATAGTTTCCATCGCGATGAGGTTCCAGCTGAGTCTGTGATGCACAAGTGTGTGGCCCATTTTGTCCCAATTCACAAGCAACTTCCAAATCGCAAACAATATCCTGGTTTCATTGTACGGAAAGTATATGACACTGTAGAGCAGAAGCTTTGGAAGTTAACTGACAAGGATTACGAGGATAATAAGCAGCATGAAATTGATATCCTTGTACAAAAAACTCTATCACGGCTAAAAGATCTTCCTGACATCGAAATGGACAAAAATCCTGCTGAACCAGATGACCCATCAAAATTCAAAAGAATTTTTCGGAAAAAGAATATCACTCCGCTTGATGTTTCTAGGGATGAAGAAGCAACTGGAAGAACTGATAGTTTAAAAGCTGAAACTCCTGGAAGCTGTACAGGCAATTCATCTGAATACTATGCTATATTGGAAAAGTTTAATGCACTGACTGGAGATACCCATCGTGATAAATGGATGGAGAGGCTTCTTCATGGCGTTCAATACATTTGTAGTTGTGACGGTGACAAAGTGAAAGCTGATTCTGATGGTGTTGACCATGAAAAGGAGGCCAAGGGCACTGCAAATGCATCTCAAGAGAATAATCATGAAGTATGTACACAGTACTCACGGTTCTTTTATGTTTCTCAGAAGTTTATGGTTTTTATTTTGTGATTGTGATTGACAGTACTAATTGTTGGAAATTGAAATTGAGCTCGGAATTGTTAATTTTGTTGTTTTCTCTTTGTTACTTTTGTCAGGCCAGCAAGCTGTTTCACTGGCCAGATGCTGTTGTTCCTGCTATAAGCGCTCTTGAGAAGGCTTCTCATGAAACTCTTGCTTCTGATTTTCAGAAATATAACCAGAAATTGCGTCAACTGCTTTTCAATCTCAAGGTATATCTGCTAATACAAGCATGAATCATCTATTTTTGTTTTGTTCTCTGTTTATTTTGCTTTCTTAACGCCAAACTGTGTGGCTGATGCGGGCATGATTTTCCAGTTGTTTTTTCAATTATTTCATTTGCTAATAGCAATGTTTGGCTTTTGTATAATATTGTTTATCCCGTATACTGATACAGGGCCACAAGCTTCAATGCTGTGACATGAAAATGATTTTCTGTTATAGATCTTTATATTTGCACTCATGGAAGCACGGAAACTTCAGTGACACGCCGTTTCCGCATTCCCATCTGTTTCGGAAACGGAAACCTTAAGAAACCCCTACGAGACGTTCGGGGTCGTTTCCGCAATGAAAGAAAGTTGGAAACTAGTTTCCTTAAAAATTGGAGATCGTTTCCTAGCTATTCCTCATATCGAAAGGCTCAATTTTGATTCATTTCTAAAACTAAACTTCTTAATCTATTCAAACTACTAAGACTTATAAACCCCAATTCATTATTAAATAATAATAATATCCATATATTATAGAAATTTTTTTTTATTCTGTTTTATATACTTACATATTACGATTTATCAAATATAATTATATAACACAACTTTCAGACTTCATGAAACTTTATTGTCTTTGATTAACCTTATTTACTGTTGTTTAATGTTTTGAAATAACTATTATTCATAGTAGATTTGCTATATAATCAATAAATTTATTTTAAATACATGTTATTTTAGTAATTTATATAGGAATGAAATAATATGTATGAAATTTTATATTTTTTATATTTATAAATATGCCCCTACATTTTTATTATTTACGCGTTTCCCCACAGTTTCCGAACTTATATTTTTTAGAAAGGGCGTTTCCCCGTTTCCGTGTTACATAGTTAGCACTTGATTAACTTGATATGAAGTGCAAAGGGAAACTGGTCAATTTTATATATGGTTTCAGACATTTTAATTTCTCTTTTAAACAATATATTTCTTGTCAGTAGAACAGATTGAGTTTAAAAGAATCATTCTACAGAGAAAAAATTTCAAGGTTGATATATGTGGAATCATAGTTTAGCTGGAAGAGGACGGTTAATGCTTGTAATTGTGGCAGCATGCAAAACAGAAAAAGAAACTGTGGATATTGTGTTATGGTATGTCCATAATGGCCGGACGCATGTGTCCTTCCTTGCCTGTGTGTATTGAACCGCCTTCTTTGTCTTAGGTGTCAATACGCCAGGGGTCAGACACACCCGAGAAATGCAAGGCCCGCAAAAAAACAAAATACTATGAAAAACAACAATAAGCATTCCTAAAATGCAACAAAAGATAGGAAAAAAAATCTAAACCATATGTAAATATCCAATTTACTTATGCATGGCAACATTCATAACCTCGAAATCTAAATCACAAGTTCAACCAAATTACTTTAATTTAATTTTATTTCCCTTTCCTTACTATATTTATACTTAAGAGATCAATGGTCAACTTTAGTTCTACCACTTATGCTGAGAAAAACCTAGTTAAACTTGCCTTTATTCCTCAAGAAGATCCATGGAGGCTTGCATTTAACAACTATGCTTAGGACCTTAGGTTTTGGCTTGTCATGAAAAAATGATACAAATACGTAGTGTTTATGTGATTGATAAGAAGAAAATGTAAAAATAACTCTATTTATATGCAATTATGCATGCTGGAAAAGATGCTGATTTTTTAACTTTGCAAAATGCCCTCTTATTTGCAGCATAACACAGTTCTGGCGCAACGACTCCTCAATGGGGAATTGGAGCCCTTGAAAATATTAAGTATGTCACCTAATGAATTGAAGGTATGATTTTATTTCTCCTTTTTTTGTGATTGCATTACTGTATATCTATTATCTATTACTCATGAAAAATTCTAAAATCAATGTATCTTCAGGAAGGATTGACAGCTGAAGAGACGGGAACGAAGGAGCCTGAGGAATCGACAGGCATGCAGGTATTTTGTGATCTCTTAGTTTTAGTGTTGGCTGGCTTATTTGCTATTCGTTTACATTGTGCTCATATTCACGCAGATGACAGATGCCTCTTGTTCAAGATGCAACAAGTCTAAAGTAGGTGTAAGGGATATCATCCAAGCAGGACACGGAGATCGCTATCAGGTGTGTTTCCTCATTTTCATGCACATTTGTTACATTCTATGCATACGCGATATTTTTATTGAGCTTATATTACCATTTTGACGTAGTGTCTTTTGGCACTTCGTGTAAGCCGCCCACAATATGATAACATTAACTCTAATGGATTAACACATAAAAGATTATTTAGCTTGCGTATTCACATATCAAATACATGTATAAGGATTAAACTAAGTGTAAATTGGAGTCTGATTTCATATGAACTGAATTGGACGCCTCAAGATAAATATAGCTGTCATGGTTGAGAACTTATTTTGGCAATTTTTTTTTAATTTGCATAATTGCTCTTACATTAATACGAAGAAAAATCCTCACCCCATTTGTGGATTCAAATTTGTGACCTCTAGAATCACATTAAATCTCAACTAATAATCTATAACATTTTCCGCTCAACACATTTTATTCTTCATTAACTTTGTACTCTTACATATCCTACCTCAGTTTCTTTTTGCTTTGGTCTCATATCCCACATGTTTAAATGTGTATCTGCTAGAAGATTCTTTTCACAATATAATTGCTATGAAGAGATCAAACAGACCCTTAAAGCAAGGAAATGAGAGGCCACTTGGTTGACCTTTGGTATCACAAGAACATAAACTAAATCGAAACAGAGAAACATCCCTCCTAAAAAATATAGGTTTGAAATCCGTGGAGAAACATTTATATGATGACTTTAGAGGGATATATTTGTAAGGGTAAAGTTAAAAACCATGACACGTGGTTTAAATGTTTTTCAAAAGGGTCTGAGGAGTTTCTTTTTTCCAAAACGGGGTTTGTGATTTTTAGAACGCTAGTAAACAAAGGATCACCAATATTAAATAATTTCACGACAAAGGTAATTTTGTCAATTTTGAACTGAAATTGTGTATGTTGGGTAATAAAAATACAATACACCTTAGTCAAAGATATATTTCGAATTTTTTTAGTACAAATATTTTCTTAATTAAAAGATGATAAACTTTGAAAAATCATATCAAAATGAAAAATTTCCGGAACTTACTCAATTTTGATGTATAATATTAAATATTATAGCTAAATTATGAGAATGTTGAATTGGTAAAATATTTCAGTAAAAAATATTTTTTATTGTTTTCGTTAATTTTTTGAAACTAGAGACCCCGATTAGGGAAAATTTTTTGAATATGTTTCAAAGAATTTTGATTTTTATATTTCCAAAGTTGTCATTATATTTTAATTGAAATAAATATTTTCACTTCTGAAATTTTTTAAAATTTAACGTTAAGGTGTATCGTGTTTTTTTCATAATTTAAGTTCAAAATTGACAAGATCATTCGTTCTGGAAAAAAAAATTTCTCAGACCCTCTTTTGAAATACAGAGAATCCACAAGTCATGTTTTGAAACTTTACCCTAATTGAAGGATAATTTTCGTGAAATGGTTTGCTATTGTCATAGAAAGGAAGTTTCCAACTTTTATTATTTATAAAGAGTACGTGTCTGCAAAATGAAATCAAGTCTTGAAAACTTTGGTGTCTAGTAGTTTCCATGCTACATAGGTTGAACCTGCTTCCCATGACCCAAGAAGAGGAAGGCATATTCTAGAAGGATAGGAGAGCTGAAGTACAACCAAGGGATAAAGTAAGTTTTCTTTCGTGATGGGAACTGAAGTGAGATTGCATAAAAGGGTTACCCAGCAGATGGTTAAGGTATAGGGCACTGCGCTGTAGGGGTAGAAGTTACTTCTCTCCAGTGTTTCAAAAATCCCTCCACAAGCGCCGCCTAGGCCTATTTTTAAAACAGGGGAAAATTTTAACTGAAAATTTTCTTGATTTGTCCTGCCTTTTGCCCCATTTTTAAAACACTGCTTCTTTCTTCAATTTCTTTCCATTGGTCTCCAGTGTTTGAGAAGTAGATTTAATAATGAATTTCTAGGTTCATGGGTAAATTCATGTTTGCTTTTCGTAAGGTTTGAGTATAATCCTGTTTGGTGCTAGTATTTTCTTGCCAATATTGTCATCATACGGTAAAATGCCTATGCTAATCTGACATGTAATGGTTCTGAATGTATGTTATGCCAAAAGTAGTGCTGATATATTGAATCTTCCATCTTCGAACTGCATTTTCATGGAAAATTGTTTCGGGTGTATGAGGATCATCTCAATTAAGTTGTTGATTTTTGGCCACTTGTATGAACTGTTGACTTTTAGTTGATGTTGAACCATTTGAATTTCAGCTGGAATGTATTGGGTGTGGCCATTCTTGGTATGCATCAAGGGATGAAGCATCCATGCTGACAATAGATGGGCCAAATTCTGCTAAAAGCGTAGGCACTGCACCCTGGGCCACTGCCAAATTCGAAGAAGTGGAGAAAAAGCTAGTCAGTCCCCGAGAAAACAATAAAGATAGCCAGGAAAGTCAGTGAGCCGGTGAGTATTTTGTGTTTTTTAATCATTCATTCCCATGTTCAATTTGATTTCTTTTACCAAGTCTTTAGGGGTTTGTTAAGCAGTTAGTTGGCACAGTTGCCGATTATCAGCTACCTAAATGCTGCTATCTTCTTCTCTTCTCTTCTAAAGACAAACTAACAGAACCATTAATCTCTACTAAGAGCGAAGAGAATGCTGAATTCACTAAGCCACAAAGACTGTTTGTAAAGCCCAAGAGTGAAGAGAACAGACTCCTAGAGACCACTGAAGCCAAAGATTGAAAGCAAATTCCGATAGCAAAGAGAAATCTGAAAGAAAGTGAGAAGCATATGTTTTGTTTAGAAAAATTAATTTTAGTGGAAAATAGGTTTAAAATGTAAGTATCGGTGGTTCTGTGTGAGATGATCAATGATATGTTAGATAGCTATGATGGATATATTTATTGCCACACAACATTTGTTAGCCAATAGCCATAACAATACACATTATCATTTTTCATAAAGGCTAATCTGTTTGTATACTTTAATGCTTAAACGAATATATTATTGTTCTTCCTAATATATACACTATTACCAGTGATCACTTATTCCACAATTAACTCATGGATCATAGATCAACTACGAATTTCTTTTTAACACAACCATTGTTTCAAGCAATTAATGACATTTGCAAATCCAACTAAGCATAATTACAGGTGGTTCTAAGCAGAAACAATAAGTTTTTCCCACTCGTAAAATAAACTACCTCTCCCTTCAAATCCCACCAATTTGGTGTGACTAGACCTGTTTACGGCTAGGCTTGGATCCTCATTTTTTAAAAAAGATCGGTCTGAACTCGAGGATTTATGGGCCGGGTTTAGTTTTATATAAATACCCAAGCCCGATTTGAGCTCGGCCCGACGAATAATTTTGTTTATTTATTATGTACTTATACATTAAATTTATAATTATTTTAAGATTATATATTCTATGCTATTAAATTTTTATAATTGATGATAAATGCTACCATTCTTGATTACAATATTTAAAATTTAAAGATATTTTGACTTTTATTTACATTTTTTCTATTGATTTAATAAAAGAATTTTATAATAAAAAATATTCATGAGTATAGATCGGGTTTTGAAATGAACTTATTAACCCGATTAGAACCCAAAATGTTGTTTTCTTTTTTTTGTAGAAAGCTTGTGGTGGGACAGACTCGTTAAAATGTTAGAAGTGCGACTTCTCTCCAAACCGTCCAACCTTGATCTCATACATGATTATTTTCCTCCCAAACAAACCCTAATTAACACTTGGGCCAGTCGCATAATTTCATATTGATTCTTGATTTCACTTCCTTTGCTGTTTCCTACCAATACTTAAGTTTTTCACTTCCTTTGCTGTTTCCTACCAATACTTAAGTTTTTGTTTTGCAATTGTTGATAGATGAAGTATGTGAAACCGATGTCATTGTTTCATGAACTTCTAATGGCAAAACCTAAAGGAGGAAGGTTGCTTGGATTGGATGTTGGCGACAAGTATGTCGGTTTAGCAATTTCAGAGCCTGATAACAAAGTAGCTTCACCTCTAGGGTATGGTTTGATCTTATGCTTTCTGGTTCTTCTTCGCTATCATAACTTATGAATTGCTTTGCTTGACATTTTTTTTAAAATTGTAAATACAGTGTTCTCTATAGGAAGCAATCTAATATAGATGACATGGCTACAGATTTCTTGACCCTTGTGAGTTTTTCATTTCTATGTACACTTATTTTCCATTCCATTTTTGAGGTTATGAGTGGGATGGAATAAACTCAACTACAAGGATTTCTGTTCACTCATTCCTTGAAAACCTATAGATTGTGAATCTGTGATTGTAGAATGGCCCCATTTTGCATGTATGATAATTCTTTTGCTTTTGACGGCCTTTGGTTCTTAAGTTCATTATTTGCCGAACTATGATCATCAATTTACAGCACACTTGAAAAATGGCAGAGTTTGTAATGATAATGCATTTGGTAAAATGTTTAATCACAGTAGTCAGGAGCGCAAAGCGCACTTAAAGCGCTAGGGTCTCGCTTCTTGCTTTTACTCAAAGCACAAAACATGTGCTCGCTTAGGAAAATAAAAGCGCACCATTATAAGTTCATCCAAAATATTATAGGTATAGAAAATTTATAAATATAGCTACTTAAAACTAATAAATATTACTAATATTACACGTCACAATAGTCCACAACAAAATAACAAGTCATTAAAATCCAAAATTCATCAAAATATAAACATGTGCGCTTCTTTTTCAAAGCGCGTGCTTTTGGCACCCTAGTGTTTTTTGTTCAACAAAAACGCACAGAGTGCGCTTCGTTGCACTTTAAGTGCATTAGCGAGCTCTTTTGAGTACTATGTGTTTAATGATTATTGAATCATGGTAATTATCTACTAGTAAGAGTGCATACTGCATTACCAAATTCGTAGTTTTTTTTTTCATGGTTTATACACTGGTTTCCATAGTGTTTCGGTGGACAGTTACCAATCTGTAAATATATTTCATTAAATGTGAAAATTTGTGGTTTAGTTTTTGAAGTTAGAACATATAAACTGTTCATTTGATCTAAGTTCGGTTCTAATAGTGAATGCATCTATTTCTCCTGTCTGAATGCAGATATCTGAGCTTTCCCTGACAGGATTTGTCGTTGGCTACCCTTTTGACAGACAGAAAGCATCTCCAACCGTTTGTTTTCATCTCTCTTTTTCCTTTTGTCAGTATGATCCCTTGCAATCCATGGTCTTACTTTTGTTTCTTCTTCTATCAGGCTGTGCAAGTGAAGCTTTTAATTGATGACCTCAAAAAGACAGAGAAACTTGAGAAAATGATATATACTTTCTGGGATGAATCTTTTACATCGAAGGTCGGCTCTTCTTACAGATCGTGAAGTTTTAAAGAAATTCAATTTCTTTATATTGAGGTGTTTTTGACATGAGTAAACGCCCATATTGTTTTGAAGTATGAATTTGTGTTAAATTATATATTATAGTAGTTAATTTTTCCTTTTGTTTGCAGAATGCAGAATTATTAATAAGGCCTTTGGATCTACCCCCAGTTGAAGCGAAAACCATAATCGACAAATACGCTGCTCTTGGGATACTTCAGGTATCTTTTTCAGACATTTCAAAATTGCCTGTTTATAATCTTCCAAGATATATCAACTTGGGGTGTCATTGAAATAATCTGGTGATGATAAACCTCTTAAAAAATGCATTTACAATACAGTCAAATGGGCAATCAGTTAGTTGATTGCAGTTTTTCTGAACTTACGGGCTATGTCTAAGCCTATACAGTTAATACGAAAGAGGGATTACAACTTAAAATGATCTCTCTATTAGCATATTGGAGCTAAAAATTTGGTTTCTTACACAATTCTCTATTCACATTTGAAAGCCACAACATGCGACTGACTGTCGAATTTTTTCTTACATCAGGTTTATTAATTTCCAGCTGGTTTAGACTTGACATTTTTAAATAAGGCTATTAACCCCTTATTCTTGGCAGGCGTACTTGGATTATTTCAACAGGAAGTACACGCAGGAATCCCAAACATCAAAGAGAGGAATTTGAATGAAACCTGATGAAGAATTTGCAGGTCCACACTTTAGCCTTCCTTGAGTTACTGGCAAGTAAAGTAGTAGTTTCATATCTTTCAAAGTTTCCATATTCTCTTTCCTTTGAAGTATCCCTTGACATTTATGGAAACTTTGAATGGTGAACTCTAAAACATGAATATAATGGAGAGTTAACATGTGGTGGTTGGAACACAATGAATGGGGGGGAAATTGTTTTACCCTGCATAATTACTTTCTGGAAGAAAGTACGTCAGTGTCTACATAGCTTTTAAGCGTCCAGATTGGAAGTCGTCCCATTGTTTTGACCACTCTTGTTGAAAGATTAAACTGTGAATCTTAGTATTTTTTTTGTTTGGCCTATACTATTGAAAACTCACGGTACCGATTTCGGATAGGTTGAATGGTTTAGTGTCTCAAAGTTGTTCAAATTAGAGATTTTTAATTCGAGCTTTAAATATATGCAATAAAAAGGAAGACGATTTGTCTATAGGTTATGGCCAGATTATTCGGATTTAGCTCAACAAAATCATATGCACTTGAAGGTGACATTGGCCATCAGTTTAAATCTGGTGCTGACACAGAAGGTTTTATTTTTTCGTTTCTGTTAATTCTAGACTTAAGTGTCAATCAGCTCATTTTTTATTCTTAAAATCAGCTAAGCCGTAACTTGACTGAATGACAACCACGCATAAGTCTTGTAGTAGGACGTGTATTAGATCTACTAATGCAAGCAATGGTAAAAAAAACTGATGGGTTAATTGTGTTTTTAGTTGACTGCTATTACTGTATCTTTGTCGTGTGTTTTTTTGCTGAATACTGTATCTTTATTGTTGGAGGTAACATTATCTGGCTTGAAATATAATGCGCATTAATTCATCGTTGAAATACCTTTTTTAAGGTATAAAAATTGGTCAACCATTTAAAATACGAGCTTTAGTCGATAAAATGAATTTTATTTTCTATGACTGTAAATTCAATGGCTAAAATTGAAAAATAGTTAATTTAAAACAAACTCATATGCGCATTAAACATACAATTTAAGGCTAATTAAGGGTTTCCGTGACCCTTAGTTTTGGGAATGAACTCGTGTACTTTGATGTTTCAAAAGTGAGCGTATGAAATACAGTCATTGTTATACTTTTTAAGTTGTGATTTTTTTTGCTATAAATCATTAGTATCATTGAGGAGATGCTAGGATTTTCTTTAAAATCAACTTCCAAGATGTAGATTTTTGAATCACGTGACAGGGTATCAATTGCTAGGGAATTGAGACAAAAAGTGGAAAATGGGGTGGTCAATAGTTACGGCTTAATTTTGACTTTAAATGTCTAATTAAGAGAGTAGCCAATAATTCCATTGCTACAAAGTAACAATGAGAATAATGTTCTTTACATTTTTTTCCTTTCCTTTTTGGGCGGGTCCAATGCATCATCCAAAAAATCAAAATGAAAATCGTGGCTTCATTTACTTTAACAAGCTTTTTTAATATGCTACATTGGCCATGGGCATTGAAATCTTGGCAACATATTATCACTTTCCCAACCAAATGAGAAAAAAAACTGTTTTTTTTGTTTTATTCATTTTAAAAATCAATTCGGCATCACAGAGACATGGAATAAATTACATAATTATTATTTAGTAATGCATTAATGCGAGTGAAAATTCCCAATTTTATTTTAAAAAAGAATTGAAAATTCATTTAGGAATCTATAAAATATAGTTACAGATTTTGGCAAATATATTAGATATGATGAAGCAAAGCTGATAAAATATTAATACTTTTAACACATTAATCACATGAAATCATCAAGTGGGGCTATAAAAGAGCACACTATATAGCTCATGTACTTGCAAAGACATTATCATACGACTCTAACAATTCATAAATAATGCAACATTCTACATTAATTAAAAAGAACTATAAAAAAGACAGAAAATTTGAGTAGGAAAATGAAAATAATGGAGGCTCACTGTCCAAAGACTTGGTAAAACCTGATAAAGACATGTGGGAAGAGGTAGGCCACCACACTGTCACAGTGTCACTCACTCGCAACTCTTTACTCATATTTCTTGCACAACACCTACGCTTTCACTCTCCCCCTCCCTTTAACAATAAACAAACAAACCCCTTTCCACTTCTTCTTCAAAAAGCTCCCATTTTTCTATTCTTCTTCTCTCTCTTCTTCCTTGTCTTTTCTATGCCTTCTTTTTCTTTACCTGCTCCTCCTGCTATTTTTCCTCTCAAAACCCTAGATTCCAGCTTAATCTAGGGTTTTATTTATTCTCTTTTTCTTGCTGGTGGCTTTGGGTTGTTTTGGTATTTTCACCTGTGTTGAGCATTCTCTTTTATGGTGAAGATGGTGCTTGTTACTGTTTAGTGTCATTGTTGTTCTTTGGTTTTAACTGGGTTTTGGTTGTATTTCTTGTTTTCTTGTCTTGATTCTGTTTTCACTGACAAAACCCATGTTAAACCCTTTTTTTTAAAAGTGAAATTGATCTGGGGTTCTTGTTTTGAAGACTGGGTTAGAGGGGGTTTCTTTTTTTTTTTTTTTCTGTTTTGAACATTTTGAGCTAATTTATTTGAAATCTGCTTGTTTTGTTGAGCATTTGAAAAACCCATCCAAAGCCATTTAACGAACTACAATTGAGGCTATGATCTTTGTTTAATTTGTGTGAACGTTGATTTAGTTTAGAAGTTAGGGAATAAGAGATCTAAAGGCTCAAACTTTAACTAGGTGAAGAAGCAAGAAAAAAAAGTGATCTTTTAGTCCGTGTGATCTTGCACTAAATGCATGGATGGAAGAGAAGCCATGGCATTAGCAAGTGGTTCAACGCCATATTACTTTCATAGAGGTGGCGCGTTTGTTGGTTCTGGGCCACAGGCTAGTGGATATAACCCTCATGGGTTTAGACCCTTGTCTAACCCGAATTTGCCAGCTCAATCCAATGCAAGGCCAGGTTCATCTGGTCCAGCATTTGCTATGGAGCCATCACATTCCAATTTTGGTCACAGCATTGATATTGGTATGCCTTCGGGGGTGTCGATGAGTGAGCCAGTGGTGAAAAAGAAGCGAGGGAGGCCCCGGAAATATGCTCCAGATGGACAGGTCTCTCTTGGATTGTCTCCCCTTCCTGTAAGGTCAAAGCCCTCTTCATCACAGGATCCAATGAGTCCTAAACGGGCTAGAGGGAGGCCACCTGGAAGCGGAAGGAAGCAGCAATTGGCTCTTCTTGGTAAATTTTCCTAATTAGTTAGTCATATTTTTGTGTCAAGCTTCTACCAATAAGTTGGTATAATCTTGCTTGTTGCCCATGTCAAGTGGAATGCTCTGTGTTAAGCAATTTTAGTTGAATGCTGCTAGTGTTTTGATTGTTGAGAACATTGTTCAGCTCTGCATCCATTTGATGCCAAGTTTAACTCTAGATGAAAGTGGACCTTGAATGATTTTTCATTCTTAAATTGCTAAAGAAAAAGACATGTTGTAAGTTGTAAACCTATTCCGTTGAGGTGATGATTTGGAGTTTAGAACTTGTTTTATGTTGCAGCTCGGTTCCGATCTTTTGTGCGGAGTAGGGATATGTTTTTGGTTGCTTGCTCATGCTACTACCAAAGTAATGTTCATTAAGAGAGGGAATTTATGTTTTTTGTCACTGCTCTTTGGTTGTTGTAGGTGACTGGATGAATAGTTCTGCTGGAATAGCATTTTCACCACATATAATCCACATTGGAGTTGGAGAGGTATGGTGTATTCACTCTTTCACTCCCTTTTTATTAAAAAGGGCAGTTCTTTATGCATAAGGCTCAATGCTTTGCCATGGTAGGTCATGAATGAATTTTAAGTATGTAGGGCATGAATGAAGCAGTAATGATATGGAGGGGGAAAACCATGCTTTTAGTTGCGAACTTGCAGGCTGGTTTATAAGAGTTTATTTGTAATTCGCTTTGTATGAAAAATCTAATGCAATTCTTCTTGGTGCGTACATACATGCGCATCCCGAGATAGTGTTTAATGAATGCATGTCATTCAAATTTTTTGAGGGTGTCGATATAAAAATTTTTGTGTCTGTGTTTTGCAGGATATCGTTGCAAAATTACTGTCATATGCCCAACAGAGGCCCAGGGCACTTTGCATTTTATCTGGAACTGGTACAGTTTCTTCAGTAACACTTCGCCAACCAGCATCTTCAGGACCATCTGCCACATTTGAGGTAAATCATATTACCTTCTATGTTTGAATCTTTAAGTTGTCCCATTTCAGTTACTGCTGCTTATTCGGAGAGTTCTTTTTATTGAGTTTGTGTTAGAAATATTTCTGTTCGTGCATATTAACACTTCTTTGGGAATTTTGTATTTTTTTCATTATAAGTTTGTATTAGTGGTTCTGTTATTTGCAATTTGCTTTTATTATATTGAGGGTTTACGTGTCAGATCTATGCCTATTGCCTATTCAAGATGATGATTGACATCAAATGATACCTCAACAAAATGAACTGAATGAGTTGAATGTTGTTTCTGGTGATAAAAAAGCAAAGTTATCGATCTAAATTGTTAGAGTAGTTGATTTAGATAAATGATATGTAGTTAGGTTAAAAAATGAATATACAACAAGAGATTAAATGGTGAACTTGCAGATTTGGTAGGTTGTATCATTAGGAGCTTGAATATTGAACGTGGTTGAAGAAATACTTGCTCTGACACTTAGGCTGTCTTAGATGTTTAACTTTTCTGTGCAGAGCAGGGATTAAGTGAATTTTGCAAGGGTTTAGGATATTATGTAACGGCTTCCATTGTGAAATGGGGTTTCTTTTGATTTTAAACTCCCCACCATGAGTTGACATTGGAGCAATGGGAGCTTTGATATCCTTAAATGGTTTCTGTTTAAAATGTGGAATCGCCCATCACCAGTGCGTGACATCATAAATTCTGGTTTAAATTCAGTTGCTATGCTTTGATATCTTTAAGGGTGTGTTTGGAAACATCAATTTTGAGAGAATTCAATTGATTTCATTTTGGTATGCAAATTTTGTATAGAAAATGAAATGAGATGAATTGAATTCCCTCAAAATGAAGGTTCCAAACACCCAAAATTCTAGTTTTTCATGCCATGTTCCTATTGTGCGCTATTGAGAGGCGTTTTCTGGAGCACATAAATCAAGCTAGAACATGTAAATTATTATTGTTTGAGTTCATGACACTTTATTTGAAAGAAAATGGAATAAGGAAGCTTCATGTATTTGCTTTCTTGTAAATTTTAGATTTCTGTCTTTACTTATTGCTGTAATAGAATAAGATTAATGACCTCACTGCTTGCTTAGTGAGGTCTAGACATCTAGGGATGGAAAACGTGTTGAGGTCAAGTGGACTGTTAAACTTGCATTATAATTCCAGGATCGAGTATAGATATAAAAGTATTGATGCTTAAGATGAGACTTGTAAAGCTACCAAAGTACCTATCGTGACTGTATGGTTTGAAATGAAGTCTGCTTACCTTTTGATATGTAAGCTTGGTGGCAACAAACTTTTGATTGTGCCTCTTCTCTTTTTAAAATGTCACAAATTATGCCGAAATTTACTGGGAAGAGATGTGTTTGAAAAATTACTGAGTCCGTATTGTGCTTAAATTTGCATAAATTCTATGAAATGTAGGTTGTCGAGATAATTGTCTGCTTTTTTCTTCACTTTTGTTGCATGTTAGATGTGACTGTTTTTGATAAACTATCTTTGAAGCAGTTTAGTGGGATTTGGTTTGACATACATGCGTATATTGTGTAGGGGCGTTTCGAGATATTATGCTTGTCCGGGTCATACTTGGTTGCGGAGGAGGGTGGGCCCCGAAACAGAACAGGTGGCTTGAGTGCTTCTCTTTCGAGTCCTGATGGTCATGTTGTTGGCGGTGCTATCGGCATGCTCATTGCTGCTGGCCCTGTTCAGGTACTACTTTGTTTTCCTTCAATTGCTAATTCAGCCATCCTACTTAAGTTTCATCATAGGGCCACGAGTTTTATAAATTATAACTAGCGTAGTTTCTTTCTGGCCTTCAATTATATGAGAAGCATGCTTTAAAATATGTGATTGGAACAGACTGGAGTTGTTTCATCTCTAGTACTTAATGCGACATCTAGCATTCCCAATATGTCGTGGAAGGTTTTGATGTGAATAAAGTAAGCTTCTAAACCTGTTTATCTTGTCACGACATTTTTCATAGGAAATATTCCTGAATGTGGTTTATGTACTAGAAACCTTTGACATGAAGATTGAGATAAAAGATCATTTATTTGACTAGATTTTCACAGGTTTCAGAATTCATTGCCTGCAATTTTCGCAGGAATCTAGATTCTCTTGTTTGAGTGTGTGATGGGATAATAATACTAAGTATAGATATGCTGAAAGTGCAGGTGGTGGCATGTAGTTTTCTGTATGGTGCTTCGAAAGTGAAGGACAGACCGGTGGGGCGTCCCAAACTAAACCGAGACGCAACACCCCAGCCCAGCAGCGATACTCCGTCAAACACAGCCCATCAGAATTTCAATGCGTGGCCCGCTCAGCGGTCCGTTCCTCACATGGATATTGACTTGACACGTGGATAATCTCAACAGACACATGCCAAAGTTTGTACATTATCCTTCAAAAAATGTCCAATTTGTTTGTACCCTAACTTAGTTCTGTAATGCAATTTGAAGAACTGTCAATCAATTCTGTAACATGAGATAGGTGTTGTATTATCATGTGCCTGCCATTTATTTTATTTGAACGGTATCGTGTTTTCTATGGAAGCAGTGTATTTGCATATTCTTGTCATTGTTCGGTGTTGTTTTTCAACCGGAATTTGAAAACATCAACCTCAATCTCACTCACTTTTGGATCAATTAATATTAGGTGGCTATCCAAGTACGGCAGCAGATGCAAGTGAGACATAAAGAGATAGACAACTACTACTACTACTACAATTTCTTGTTTTCAATATTAAGTTGCATAAAATATTACTATGAAATTGTAGCTTCATTCTGTCCTAATACAAGCACTTGTTCCAAATATATTTTTCATTTTCTATTTCTAGTGTTTTTCGTTAACCATCTTTCTCATTTATCATTTTTCAAATCATACTGAATTTAAAACAATAATATTTTATTAAAATAATATTACATTTCGTGGTTTTTTTGTTGTTTTCAAATTTCTAACCTTCTATAACCGAAAACCCTCAAATTTGATTTTTTCGCAATTTAGTCCCTCAACTAGAAATTACTTAAATGTAGAAGGATTGTTGAAGTTACAAGTGATCATAGTAAATCGAAATTTGGGGACTAAAAATCGAAATATGGATAAGTATTTGGTAGACAAAGTATTCATACTGTTTTGCAAAATGTTATTAATTTAAAGTTTGTACAAGTAGCTTAGTCATAAATCAATGAACATGAACATTCATGTATAATCCTAAAAGTTACCAGATGAGGTTAGCATAGTTTCATCTGTATGATGACGATAGTCGGTTGTCCTAGAGTGTGATTTATATCAATTGTTCTATTATCAGAGTTTATCATACTCTTGTGGCTTTAATATCATGTAAAAATTCATATGTAAACCGATATGCTACTTAATGAAGTTAGGATTGTCTCATCTGTATAAATCGTAGCCAAGTAAAATAGAATTCCAGCAGAAATCATCCAATTTTTGTCTCGAAAAAGATTCTCTTGATCTTGTTTTTGTACATATCTATAAACAAGACATATATATATACTTATGGCATTATTATAGTTGTGACATATATAATAGTTACCAGTGTCTCTTTAATAAATGTTGTTGCTGGACTACTATATGTTGAGTATATGACCTATTCTAATGTGAAATATCAAGTGTATATTACATATCAGTCAACTCGACAATGAAATGCGGCTAGCTTCCAAATTAACACTAAAAGTGGAATCTCTATATTCCCAAATTTACATGCTAAGTTTTCAGTGCTTTCATAAGCAATTAATTCATTCTAGTTGTCACCAGTTATTTGATCATTTACCAAAACAACAAGATTCGTTCTTCAACATTGTGAGCAATTTTCATTTTGTGTATTTGAGAATATTCAATGATTTCCAATACTCCTTTTCAAGTACAACTGAACTCTGAATAATGATCACATGTGTCTGAATCTTGGAGAAATTCCCCTACTTTTGTGCTTAAAAGTTTATCTATAGGAAAAACTTTATGAAATTTTGATAGCTAATTATGATTATGATATTAAAATTAAATTCGTGTAACCAGGCCATTGTACAATTTTTGGTTTTCAATTTCCCATATTTCATATGTATTGGTATCCACATAGTTTATTAAAAAAAGACAAAATTCTTAACAAAAATCATCATTTTCTCGCTGAATTTTTTAATATATGGGCCGACCAATAATATTTTAACATGCGATCCAATTTTCAGATATCGTCTAGACAAATCACACTTATTTCACTTGATATCTCATGTCCTCAACCACCGTCATACCATAACTAGATTGGTCGTTTTAAAAATGTTGAACTTGATATATCATATATGATAAAAGGAGTTCGATCCATTTTATATCACACCAATTGATTTAAGATATAGCTAATCTACGTCAAATTTATACGACTCTTTATATTCATTTATTATCAATACTATATTTTAAAAAAATTAGGCTTAATGCATCGACACCTCCCTGAACTTGTTCAAAAAGGGTTATTGCCACCCTGAGCTTTCAAATGTAACAGATAGCCCACTGTACTTGTCTAAAATGTATCACTTTACCCCCTCGTAAAAATATCGGCTTTAAGAACAAGAATATGAACACGATGGGTCAAGAATCGATACAATATTATGATTAATTGAAGAAAAATTTAGCATAGAGATGAAGTTTTGAAGAAGATGAAGATTATATATTAAGGATTTTGAATGGTAAGAATACGAATGTTATGGATTTTTTGTATTCATTTTCTATTCCACCAACATACTTTACGTGCATGTATTTTTATGGTCATTTACGTAGCAAGCTTGGTCAGCAAAAGGGGGTAAAGTATGTTGGAAAATACAATGGCAAAAATAAAACTAAATAAATAAACTCTTCGATCTCGATTTTCTCTATCGGATTTGGAGGTGCCAACCAAATTGAGAAGTTCTCCTTATGAAAATTTCCGGTCCAACCTTCAACCAAAACATAAACATAATCAATAGACTATGTATATAAATATATAACATAAGTAATAAAAACAAGTTAAAAAAAACTTGAACGCCGATAAGTTAAGTCGTGCTAGGCACTGTCCTTAAAGGATACTTGTAGTACCTTCTAGGATTAAACAATTCCTTCACCTCAGAAAGTCGAGATGGTTACAGGAACAGAGAAGCAATATATATCCAGAAAAATAACACAAATTAGTGAAGACCCAAATCATCACAAATGAACGTATATGCATATATTGCTGAAAGGGTCAATAAAAGATAATGTCAAGTCATTCCAAAGAATGAAAGACAAAATTTTATATAGGTAAGAATAAAGAAAATACCGTTAGAATATGAATAGAAAAAGAATCGGTTATGGTGAACTCATTAAATCTCATTACTATGTATAATGACACAATAATAAGAAAATACCCGTTCCTCTTCTAATTAAAAGTCAGAATATGAAGGTTATGAATAATTAATACTCATATCTTTCCATTATTAAAATAGAATAGATGTTAGTAAATATATATTTATACATAAAACTCTTAACGTATAAAGTACTTTCTTTTGAAATAATGCAAATAATTCCAACAATCCCCCACTTATTTCAAAAGAAATTTTGAGAAAACAATTTTCTGGATATCTCAGTTTTGACATATAATGCATGGTATTGGTGTCTTTTGAACTATGAACCAATACTTTATAGATAAAATTTAATCCATGAAATATTTGGTGAAACATAAAGTTTCTATGAACCAGATAAGCGCTACTGTGGAATAGGGATTTTACCATATCGCACTATACCAAGGTGCTCTCTCTGACAGCGCGGTTTTGTGCAAATAGGCCATGCGCCTGCCTGGTCTTTCATAAGTGTTCTGGTAGATATTGCCAATATCTCATAGAAGCGGCCCCCACTTCACACTCACATAGGTAATTTCATCAAGTGTATATTGCATTTTATACACCACTCATAAGAGATATGAAATTCATTAAGAGTCTTTATAACTCAACCTCTCAAAATATGCAACATAGCACTTTCACACATCTAGGAGACAATTTTAATTGTGCTAGCAGAACTAACAAAGACTTCTTATTACTCATATGAACTTACTTCATGGGATCTCCAATCGCATAAATTGGGTTCCCATCTTTGCTAATTTCAAGTTGGCTTAAGTCTCATCCTCTCTGATGTTTCCGAAATAAATAAATTCTTTTCAAAATTTATTTCTCAAACCCAGTCAGATGATTTGATTGGAACCATCCTTGACTCACATAGTTGACGGACATAATTCCATCTTTAAGTTGTTACTTCACAACAACTATATCTCAAATGTATACGTATACTTTTGCCATTAAAGGTCTTATTTCTTGAGATAGATATTGCCGTTTAGCAATCACAATGTATATACATTGAATGTGTTGATTTTAATTTTAAAATAACACATATACTAAGGTTATTATTCTAACCACTTAGTCTCATTTTATTCCAACTTTCAAGCAAATAACTATGATTATAGTTTGCTTAATTGGTTTTAATATTATTATTTATCACCAAAAGTGAGAACATGATCACAAATGAATTTCTTCTCAAATGAATCAAAGATTCAATTAACATCACTATACTATTATAGAATAGTGGGAAATACATTACATAGAATATCATAATTTATGACATCTCTCAAAATAATTTTATAAACCTTGTTATGGCTTCTCATTTACCATTATTTCTCTTCAACGAAATTTTGTAATCATAAGCAATGTACTTTCATTCTTCCTTATGATTCTCATATCAAAAGAAATTGCATATTCTTTTCTTACTTGAAGTTGTTGAAAACTCAATTGAAAATATTTTATAGAGAAAAACTCAATTTATTTTCTCTATACCAATAAAAGAAGTTGAAGTATTTTCTCTATCTCAAAATGTGCAAATATAACATCCTTTATAGAGAAACAAAAGAGTTGTTAAAAGCCCTTTAAAAACCCTTATATTTTTCTCAACTTAAAAAAATTTCACAACCTTTTTCGTTCTCTTCAAAGAGAAATTCAAGTAAAGTAAATCATATTTGTGACAATAAAATTTATTACTCTCAAGGTAATAAATAAAACTTTATAACACAAAGCTTAAAAATAAAATCTTACAAAAATAAGGATTTTATAAACAAGAACATAAAATTGAGAAATATTATTTTCCTCTAAAGAATATATATATATTTTAAATACCCCCACACTTTACAAAATCTGAGACAATCCCATATTTTTCAAAAATTTTGTATTAGAAGGAAGAATCCTCTTCTAACTCATGTGATGGTTCCACAAAAACTAAAAAATTTCCTTTTCCTCAAAAATAAAAGGAAAATTTCTTACAAAATACTTACAAGAGATTTTGTCTCATTTGAATAATATATTCAATTAACATCATTATATCTTTTTAATACAATGGATATCCACAAAATAATACCATAACACATGGTAACTCTCAACAATTTCACAGTACTTAATATGGTTGTCCAATTACCATTTTTCCTCTTTATTATAATCATAAGGGATACACATAAACTTCTTAAGAAGTTTCTCAATAAAGTGTTCTAAGACATCATCACTCATACTTATGATACGCTTTCTCAAAATCATATTAAGTACATGACATATATACAACATTATATATGCTCAACACAGATTATCAACACACAAATTAAGGTTTTGAACCTTATTACAATACCCCCACATTTTTAAATATTTCATTTTGAAGATAACTTCTTCCACGTATTATAGGGTCTGTACTACTCTGAAGTTAGCACCGGGATCACCACCCATCAATTGGAACAAGAACTGTTGTTCCTATTGCCATTGCACTCATAAAATCTGTCATTCAAAGAATAAACTTTATTATGCCATGAACTGCAAAGTATCCTTTAAGATTGTTGGAAAATACAATGGCAAAAATAAAACTAAATAAATAAACTCTTCGATCTCGATTTTCTCCATCGGATTTGGAGGTGCCAACCAAATTAAGAAGTTCTCCTTATGGAAATTTCCGGTCCAACCTTCAACCAAAACATAAACATAATCAATAGAATATGTATATAAATATATAACATAAGTAATAAAAACAAGTTAAAAAAAAAACTTAAACACTGATAAGTTGAGTCATGCTAGGCACTGTCCTTAAAGGATACTTGTAGTTCCTTCCAGGATTAAACAACTCCTTCACCTCAGAAAGTCGAGATGATTATAGGAACAAAAAAGCAATATATATCCAGAAATATAACACAAATTAGTGAAGACTCAAATCATCACAAATGAACGTATATGCATATAATGCTGAAGGGGTCAATAAAAGATAATGTTAAGTCATTCCAAAGAATGAAAGGCAAAATTTTATATAGGTAAGAATAAAGAAATTACCGTTAGAATATTAATAGAAAAAGAATCGGTTATGGTGAACTCATTAAGGAGATGTTTCTACAAACTTATGACTTGTGACTTATAACTTAAAAGTGTTTTTTTAACTTTTAAGGAGTTTAAAAATAAGTAGTGAAGTGATTCTGTAAAACGATTTTTAAGTCATTAAAAGTGTTTCTCAAAATTGAATTTTAAGTCACTTTTAAGTTGTTGAATCTTGAAAATACTATATAAAGTATATGTTTTATAAAAGTATTGAATATAATATAGGGGCAATATTGTAATTTGTTTGATCAAAAAGTAGATTTGAAAAAAAATCACTTTTAAAAGAAATCTCATTACTATGTATAATGACACAATAATAAGAAAATACCCGTTCCTCTTCTAATTAAAAGTCAGAATATGAAGGTTCTGAATAGAACCTTATTTCTACTAATTAATACTCGTATCTTTCCATTATTAAAATAAAATAGATGTTAGTAAATATATATTTATACATAAAACTCTTAACATATAAAGTATTTTCTTTTGAAACAATGGAAATAATTCCGACAAAGTAACGCGTTTTAGACAAGTACAGTCACATTTCAAAGTTCAGGGTAGCAACGGCCCTTTTTAGACAAGTTCAGGGGGATGTAGATGCATTAAGCCAAAAAATTATAGGTTGCATTAATTTGATCATAAGGATCAAATTAAAACTCTGTTTATCAGTTTATTCCTGTTATAAATTACTTTGAATTTAATTAATTTCAATAAAAAGAACAAATCTTATAACGCAATGTGATGTTATTATCTTTCTTAGTGAAAATAACAAATATGCATATTATTAAACCAAATTAAAAATATAAGCAAGTTGTGGGAGTTGATGTGAATAAGATTGTTGGTAGTGTGGTGCATAATGCAAAAATGAGATTGATGTATAGACAGACATCTAAATGTTGATTGAGTTAGTGGTCCTATATTGCGGATTTTCTTCGTCGCTTTTAGTCATTATATATTTATATATCATATTTAGTAATTATTTTGGTGTCATATATTTTAATTTTATTAGACTTCAAACTCAACTAGTTTTATTATATATAAAAGAATAGTAAAAAATACAAATATATGTAAAGTTTAAACATATTCATATAAAATTTGTCGTTGTGTTTCTATTTAGTTCATCAAAAATATAAAAAATTTGTCGTGCTTCGATTTAGTTCACAAAAAATTTAGAAAAAATAATTATTTATGAATTTAGGAATGTCTCGTGCCTGGCCCAAGCCCAGAATTTGAAAGTGTGGGCTAGATCGAAATGGGCTTTGGATTGACATGTTAAAACGAAAGATCAACGATGTCGAATCTGGCATGTGCTATGAACATGTATAATTGGGAGCGACATTAGATAAAAGAAATATACGTGTGCGAGTGTATAAAATGAAAAAATCAACATGTATTTTTAAATAGAAATCAATGGTTAACCTATCAAAATCGTTTTGATGCTTAGCAATAACATAATAGAAAACACACGAATATATTAGGCGTACCAAGGAGTGAAAGCACATAAACTTTAATACAAAAAAAAAAGCAACGATAAACAAAGAGATTTCAAAAGAGTTGTTTTTTTCTTTTTAATGCAGAATTTTATTTCGAGAAAGTGAATGAGAAAAGATGGAGGAGTACAAATTCCCATTCTCGTATTAATATATCATAATTTGTAGTTTATTCATGCATTTTTTTTTTTGCCATGAAATATTTTACTAAAGAATTTTATAGTGATTAAAAGGTTGCTTTTTATATTATTCTTAAGTTTTCTCGCACATTAATGTCGGGCCATCAACTTAAAGCTGGTTCTAACATAAATTCCACTCTACCATTAATTGAAGTGTAATAAAGAGATGGGGGCCATCAGAACTTGAAATTTTGATCTTTACATCGAAGAGACTTTGATATTATGTCGTTAAACCATTTGATATATCTGATATGTAGATAAGAATTACTAATAGCTTTATATATTTTTTACGATTGTACATAGATAGAGATTCCACCAGCACATAAATTAGCTTCATGAACTTATTCACATACGGTGATTCCATTTACAATTTAGGGTAAAAACAATTCAGGTCAACTTGCACACCTCATTTAGTTTGTCATCAAATTTATGATTCCATTTCAATTAATTTAGACCACATAGATCTTGAGTGAACCTTACAATGAATCATTAGATAAATGACAAATTAAACATAGAATATAGTATCTCAAAACACAATGCAATTTATTTACTGTTTCCTTGAATTATTGGTTAACCTAAAAATTTACGTCCTTATACCCCCACAACTTCCTATTTATATCTTCAATCTACGCATCTCTAATCATACTTCAATACTAAACCAATTCTTAAAAATGAAGCAAAATAGCTTTATGCCTCTTCTTGTCCTCTTCATTCTTATAGCTTGTATAATGCCTATAGAAGCACAAAAGTGCAAGCCTAGTGGCAAAGTGAGGGGTAAGAGTCCGCCCAAGGGCGAATGTAACCACAACAACGATTCTGATTGCTGCGAGGAAGGAAAACTCTACGACATCTACAAGTGTTCTCCTTCGGTTTCACAAAACACTAAGGCGACTTTGACCATTAATAGCTTCCAAAGAGGTGGAGAGGGAGGTGGACCATCGGAATGTGATGGAAAATACCATGATGATGATACTCCAGTAGTTGCGTTATCGACCGGATGGTTCAATAACAGGAAGAGATGTCACCATTTTATTACTATTAACGGAAATGGAAAAAGTGTGAAGGCAATGGTCGTGGATGAATGCGATTCTACTATGGGATGTGACGATGAACATTCTTATCAGCCACCATGCGCAAATAATATTGTGGATGCATCAAAAGCGGTTTGGAAGGCATTAGGGTTGAAGGAAAGTGATAATAGATGGGGATATATGGATATCACTTGGACTGATGCTTGATTAATGTTCTCGAGAATGATTTTTCTTATGCTTTCAATAACGTTGATTTGTGTGCTTGTTTTTTCTTGAAGGAATAATGTCAATAAGGTTGCTATATGTGTCTCATATATATGCATAAAGTATTAATGAATAAAATGCATTCTAAACTATTTTAATTCTGTTTGATTTTTCGACGTTAATTTAAGCTCAGTTCTACTACACTTTTGAACCTTGGATTCGGGTCAAAGTTACAATTTCATTTTGAAACCTGCTAATTTATGATCTATAAATAATTTTTTCTTGCGTGAATTTAGACAATGTATTAACATTATTATTTAAATTTTTAAATATAAGTGATTTAGTGAAATCAAAGATTAGAAATCTAATTCATTATTTATTAAAATATTCTAATATAAGGAATTAAGCATAATCAAGATTAGCAGTCCGATGTACTGAAATGTTAAATATCCAAAACAATTATAAAATACGATATATAAAGATATAATGAAAAAGAAATTATTGTTTGTCGAGTTAGGCTGTACAGGTACCTCGACTCTTCAACAAATCTTAAAATGGTCCAAACAAGACCCATAAAAATGGGTAGTGAATATGACTAAATTTTCTATTTTCTTACTTTTTAAGATTTTTAATGTTGAAAAACAAAAATAATATAGATTGGAGTTTATTTAATGATTTTATGTGATTCACGTTCTTGGAAGCCTATAAACATACATATAACTTCCATAAAAATATATGCTCGAGTTCAATAAAACAATAACCTAGCACTGAAAACAATTTAACCAGCAGGAAAATTTAAAGTCAAACCAAATAAGTAATATACAAAAATTAAAAATATAAATATAAAAATACTGAATTTTTTTAATGTAAAAAATAGGGTGACATTTACTATTATTTTAAATTTTTACAAAATAGACTTTATTTTAATCCTTGTTACCATTAGATCAAATATGATTCCGCTCATCTGATAATGAGGAATGATAAGAAATGATTATTTTGTAAAAAACAAAAGTTATCGTGTGTAACCCTAAAAATAGGGAATGCCTAATACATCTCTCAACTCATTTTATAATGAGCAATGATACGAGGTATTGTATTCAATACCAAATCTCTTAAAAAACCCCGTTCATGACCATTTGATGCGTTTTTCTGAGGGACTGAAAGGCGTTTCTAAAAGGAGATTGAAGAAATATTTCTCAAGGAATGATAATATTGGTAAATAGTAATAAAGAATTTGCCAGTTCTTTATCATAGCTGTCAAATCCACTGGAATCGCCTTTCCATCCCCGGAAAATCTCAAAGAATCGATTTTTTTTTTGTCATTCCGAAAGCAAGATTCCGGTTACTCAATTGCCGGTATTTGTCAGGTTATCACCATCCTAATCATGCACTTTCTCAAGAATCGGTCTTTTTCATAGGCCAAATCTTGATTAAAGAAAATGTTGATTTCTTTTAATTAAATATAAAAATTAAAAGGATCAATGATATTCAAGATTCAATTACTGCTAGCCTTTTCCTTGAGTAATGCAAATGTGGTTATTATTTGAAATCAACCTTATTATAAATATTTATTTCTGAATTTAATTAGATTTTCAATTTTTATCTCAAGAAGTATTTTTTGTAACCGAAACCTTTAAACGATTTTTATTTCGAATAGCTTTCTCGATTTTAATGAATTTCTACGGTTCTTACACGTTGAAGCTATATTTAGCTCTGTTTTAAAAGGCGAGCACCGCCACGAAATATAATTGGACGGTTAAGGTAAAAAATATTATCAAAACTTAGAAAAATGTTGGCAAGATCCAAAAAAAATGTCGCGAAATCTCAAAAAAGTGTTGCAAAACCAAAAAAATTGCACTAAAACCGAAAAAGTGTGGCTAAATGAAATTTTTAGTTCTATTATATAAAATTTTAAGTGTTAGTTAAATTTATTATTCTAATTCATTAATAAATATTATTAATTTAAAAACATAATCCGCCAAATCCCTGCCTAGGCCCGGACTAATCCCGGGCTTATTCATTAATAAATATTATTAATCCCCGCTAGCTTCTTTACTAGTGCCTACAATCTCTTAAAGCAGTGATATTTAGGTTGTTAACAACTTAAAATGAAGTTTGACTTAACGTGAGGAATATTTTA
>CATIWQ010686286.1:0-11525 GCA_949673415.1 Euphorbia schlechtendalii
GATGTCCTTAATGTCAAACTAGTGTCGGTGAGTTATTCTATATTGTATTTGAGATTCTAATTTTTGTGTTTATTATTTTATTGTAAGACTTTACCATTATTTCAGGACACTTGAAATCAATATATATTTGTTTACAAAAAATTTTTTTTTAAAAAACTTGTTTTGATTTTAGATTTCTATTGTAAAATTATAGCATTATTGATTTTTTTTGCAGGGCATTTTATTTACAAGTTGTATGGTGATAGCATTGGATGAAGCATCAAGGGCATTTTATTTACAAGTTGTATGGTGATAGCATTGGATCGCATTGGATTGTTATTTTATTTCAATAGTAATGTATTTTGTAATGATTTCAAGATATTTATTTATAATTAATAAGATAAATATAGTCATGCTCATATATTATAATTGTTATTTTTTTTTAATAAGATTAGGGCTAGGAAGAAAGAAGCGAGGTTGACATAGTCCCTCAGTGAAAGCGCCGTTTACGGCCCACACCCAAAGGTTGACCAAGGAGCTAACCCCATGGGGGGACCCGCCCTTCCCCAGTACTAACAACCCTCCTAAAAATTGTTATTACTTACTAAAAGATTCGTACATTACAATATTATTAATTGTCCTTGGATGGTGTAAATATTTTTTTTTAATTGTAAAATTGACAATTATAATTTGGTCATAAATTATTATTGTTATGTAATGACAATATATATTTTTGTCATTACAGTTAATCTCTCATGACGTTAAAAAATGTCACAAAATATATACCTACTATGACAATAATGTACATTTAATGATGTACACAAATGTCACCACAAACATCCATACTGTGATAATTTTATATTGTCACAAATTATTTATGGTGACAATTTACATTTTATTGTGAGAAATGTATGTGTTATTTATGACTGCTAATTTGTCACTAAAATCATGTGTATTAAGTATTTACTTGAGGAAAAGAATGCTCTCTGCTAGGGTTTTGTAAACCCTAGCCCACTTGCTTTTTCTGGCCGGTTTCTTGGGCGTCGTTCATCTGTTTCTCCGGTTTCCAGCAGCCTTTCCTTTTCTTTATTAATTTCACCAAAGAACTTCATGCAATAATGGCTTATTGTCATTCCAATGCTGATTTTATTACGGACTGTTTTAATCAAGAGTTTTCTTTGCAGCCAAAGAAGTCTACCATCACAGGAAAACAGCCACGTTTGGCCTCTGTTTCAGGCCGGAACTTGGGGGTTGATAGGCCTTCTTATGCGTAGGCGGCAGCATGGAACAAACCAGCTAATTTCCATGTTGTTTCTCAGGCTAAAATCTCGGATAAGGGAGGGTTCAAGTAAGTTAAAATATCCCAGGTGGTATATGAAAATCGAGTTCGGTTATGTGATTTCTCTTTGATTGGTCGTTTAATTCTTGCTAAAGGAAGTCAGCCACGTAAGGTGGAGGATATTAAGTCTCAGCTATCGAGGCTCTGGGAGATTAACGCGGATTGGAAACTCATTCCAATCGGTCGAGGATTTTTCCACTTGATGTTGGGGTTGCTTGAAGTAAAGAATAGGGTGTGGAGCAAGGGAAGTATTAACCTTAGGCTTGGAGTATTTCGACTGCTGCCATGGACGGCTGACTTTGATCCATATACCACTAACACCACTAATACACAAGTGTGGGTGAGGCTCCAAGGGTTGCCTTGGGAGTATTGGGATCCTAAGATATTAGCTGAGATTGCTAGTTATTTTGGAATTCTTCTCCACGTCGATAAAGCAACAATCGAAGGAACCTTTGGATACTTCACCAGAATCCTTGTGGATGTTGATCTTTCTTCGGGCCTTCCTAGCATGGTGGGTGTAGAGCGGGAAGGCAATAAACTTTGGATTGATCTGATTTTTGAAAATCTCCCTGCTTTTTGCAAGATTTGTTCCTCATTTGGTCATACATCTTATGGTTGTAGACGTAATACTAAGCGGGTGGCTGAAAGGATGCAAAAACAGGCTAAAAAACCAAAGAATTCGGCTGCCAAGGCAACCCCGGAGACCCCACAGGAGGCCTTGCCTAATCTGAAATTATTATCTAGGAGTAAACCATGACAAAGGAGCTTAGAAGATCGCCTACACAGGGAGGTACCAGCTGCAATAGTTTTTGCCAACACCAGAAACAATCTGGATAGAAAAAATTCGTCTATTCCCCCTGTTGAGAATCGGGGGATTACGAAAGCATCGGAGGATGATGCGGACGATCTTTCAGTGGAAGAAGAGGGTAATTTGGTAGAACTGAATGATAAGAGAAGTTCAGATGACCTTCTCAATGGCAGGGACCTTGGAATTGGTAGTCAGTCATACACTCGTGATCATATTGTCAACCCGAACAGTATTAACCTTGTGGTGGACTTTACCGGTGATCAGACAGAGAACTTGTCACCCAAGTCGGTTAAAACGGGTGAAACCTGGGCTGATATGGCTGATCATGAGGAGGCTGAAGGTTGGCAAATTACTACAAGGAGGAAACACAGAAAATCATCTTCACCATCGCGGAACACACGACAGCTGCCCAAGAGGTACGATCAATGATTACTCTTTTTTGGAATTGTAGGGGTATTCATAATGGCAATACCCAATCGTACCTTCGTAATTTGATTATGGTTTACAAACCTTTGTTTTTATATCTTGCTGAGCCTATGGTTAATTTCGGCAAAGTTGCACCCTCCTTTTGGAGACGTATTGGTTTTGTCTTGATTGAGTCAAATGATAAACGATCATCGTCGATGTGGGTTTTAAAGTCTATTACCTGTGATTGGAGTCATGATTTAAGTGGAAAATTGGATCAATTTATTGATTTAATTATTCGCAAGAACAATTATCTGATAAATCTTGGTTTTGTATATGCAAGTACAAATGTTGACCAACGCTCTTTTTTGTTCCGTGACATGCGCTTGGCTGCCGTTTCGAGGGATACGAAGAGAATATGGATAGGGGATTTTAATGCTGTCTTGGGCAGCCACGAGAAGTCGGGGCATTTACCAAATGCACGCTCCTACCGAGAGTTCAGGGACTGTATTGATAATTCGAATCTGATTGATGTTGCAGCTGTTCGTCCCCTCTTCACTTGGACCAATAACCGGGCAGGAGCTGATCGGGTTGATTCGCGACTTGACAGAGACCTTTTGAGTGCAGATTTTGCAGCGGGCAGTAGTTCTTTCACCGCCTCTGTGCTTGCTCATCAATTTTCAGACCACCATCCGATTCTTTTCACATCATCCTTTGATGAAAGAAGAATCCCAAGATTTCGGTTTCAGTTTATGTGGATTTCTCATCCTTCTTTACGTCAGGTTATTGGGCAGCACTGGTATTTAGGTTTTGCTCACCTTCCACCTTGCCAATTGCTTATTTTAAAGCTTAAATCCCTTCACCCAATCCTTCGAGCTTGGAACAAGGAGGTGTTCGGGAATTTTGATGATAATATTCGTCATTGTGGAAAGACGCTCCTTGAGATTCAAAGTTGAATATTGAGGGATGGTATAAGTGAGGAATTAGCAACGGAGGAATTAGAGGCTCATTCTCAACTTGAGCTGCACCTGCGACAGCGTGAGATCTACTACAAAGAAGCGAGTGGTATTAGATGGCTGAAGGATAGGGATAGGAACACAAAACTCTTTCACAGGGCTGCCAATTTTAAGAGGTCATCAGCGGGGATCTCTACCTTGGTTGTTGATGGGGTATTGACTACAAACTCTGATGAAATCTCAGCTCACATAATCGATTTTTACAACAGCCTCTTTCGGGAAAATTCAGCCATTAACGTGGATTGTGGTCTGGTGGACTCGATTATCCCTAAATGTGTTACTGACACTGAAAATTTGATTTTAACGGAGCAGCCTAGCATGGATCTTATCAAGGAAACGGTTCTTCAAATGGACTCAAATAGCACCCCGGGACTGGACGGATTCACGGGAAATTTTTACCAAGAATTTTGGGATATTGTCGGGCCTGATGTTTGTAAGGTTGTTAGAGATTTTTTTTCTTTGGGATTCATGCTTCCGGGATTAAATTCTAGCTTGATGATTCTCATTCCGAAGAAAGAAGGGGCGGATAGAGTGGAGGATTTTAGGCCCATTGCGATGAGCAATTTTGTTTTCAAGATCATAACAAAAATTATTGCTCACCATTTGGGAGGGATTGCGAGTAGAATTATTTTCGATAACCAATTTGGTTTTATTAAGAAGCGGCTTATTCATGAGAGCATTGCGATGGCCTTTGAGGGAGTAAATATCCTTGATCAACGAAGTTATGATGGGAATTTGGCTATGAAAATTGACATTCGAAAGGCGTTTGACACTCTTGATTGGAACTTTCTCTTTGCGATTCTTAGAGCTTTTGGATTTTCTGGAGTTTTTATCAATTGGGTGCGAAGCATATTAAACTCGGCGAGGATTTCTAATATGACTTGTATGGGACAGCAGGGGTACTTTAGATGCTCGAGAGGGGTTCGCCAAGGGGACCCTCTTACCCCAATTTTATTTTATCTAGCAAAGGATTTCTTGAGCCGACTACTCAAGTCTTTGGAAAATTCAGGATCGATTAGGCAAATGAGGTATGCACCAGGCACACTCTTTCCCTCTCACATGCTCTATGCAGATGACATTTTGGTTTTTTGCAAATCCTCTATCTCTAACATGGAAGTTATCAAAGATGCTTTCGAGCTTTATAGAGCAAATTCTGGATAGCAGGTTAATTGGTCTAAGTCTTGCGTTTATTTCAGCTCTTCCATTTCCAAACAGTGAATTAATAATCTTGTCGAAATAACGGGAATCAAATGGGGTGAGACACCATTCACTTATCTTGGGGTTTCGCTCTTTCGGAGGGGCCCCTAAGGCTGCCCATTTGCATCCTATTTTTCACAAGATTATACAACAGTTTGTAAGTTGGATTGGTAGCTCTCTCTCCATGGCTGGTCACTTGGTTCTTGTTAAATCAATCATTGACAGCTCCTTATTACATTCTTTTATGATTTATAAATGGTCGGTAGCTCTTCTTCATAATCTTGAACGTGTTACTCATAATTTCATCTGGACGGGTAGTACGATTAAGAGAAAGTTAGTAACGGTCCGTTAGTCCATATGCTAAAAGCCTTTTGCAATGGGGGGACTTGGTTTAAAGAAGTTCGTATATGTGAAGAAGGCAATGCTAACAAAGTTTGCATGGGAATTAATTACTTGTTGAAGAGGGTTCTTTAATATCTTGTCTAAAAGATTTCTAAAGAATGATTTTCCTTATGATTGGTTGATCAATTCTAGCATTTGGAATTCGGTCAAAGATGCCTATAAACAGCTTCGGGATAATATTGTGTGGTTTCCTGGCATGAACTCCAAACTGAATTTTTGGAATTCAGAGTGGTTGCTACCGCCCGTAGGGGAGAGGCTTAACTTATCAAAGTTTGATCGAGCAAGGAAAGCTGATTTAGTATCGGATTTCAGAAGTAATGCAGAATGGACAGCTGCTCTTCCTCCGTATCTACCACCCAATATCTGTAATGTAATTCGAGGAGTCTACCTCAGCAGAGAGCAAGAGGATTTGTGCTTTTGGAGACCGGCTAGCGATGGTATTTTTACTGTCAAATTATGCTATCAATGGCTGCAGCCACAACATCAACGGTGTGATGTCTTTAGCAAGATATGGCATAAGTCTATCGCACCATCGCATTCATTAATCTGTTGGAAAGTGCTTCACAGTCGCATCCCATCGCATGACATGCTTCGTAGGAAAGGCATGGTTATTGTCTCTAATTGAAGTTTATGTAACCAACATTATGAAGATGTGAATCATCTGTTCATTGGCTGCCCATTCACGAGGGAAATGTGGATTGCACTGCAGTCACTATTCGACAGATCCCTGCCTAGCGCCACAACAGTGACTGATCTACTACGCTTTGCTTTCAGCTTAAATTTCAGCCCTCAGATTCAAATTCTATGGAAATCAGCTTTTGTCAACGTTATTTGGCTGATATGGCGGATGAGGAATAATTGCGTCTTTGAGGATATTCACCTAAATATCCACATTTCTCTACAGTAACTTTGGGAAATCTTGCACCGGATGGACAGCTTGGGGTTCAGTACCATTTGGAATTCGACGATAGAGTTGAAGCTCTTGGAGAACCTTCATCTTACTCCTCGCCTACCTTGGGCTACTAGAATTTTACCTGTCAAGTGGTCTTGGCCTCCTATGGCTAGATAAAAATCAATACTGACACATCTTCAGAGCAAGCACCGGGACCATTGAGATGTGGTGGGGTGTTCAGAGATTCTAACGCCAAATTCATTTTGGGTTTTGCTTTTTACAGGAACAATGCCTTTGCATTTATGCCTAAGCTAGAAGCGAGCATTCATGCGTTGAAGTTGGTAGCTAATAGAGGATGGACTCAGGTTTGGCTTGAGAGTGACTCCACATTCGTGGTACACATGCTGCGAACTGGAGGCAAACGGGTGCCTTGGTTTCTTATGGCAGCTTGGAATGAATGTTTACAACTGATGCAAAACGGACGCTCTTGCGAACAACGGATGAATTACAACAACCTCTTCAGGCTCCTCATTTCTGTGGGAGTTTTTTGTTTCATGATTCTAACGGCTGTACTAATTATTGTTTTAGATAGTTGTTTACTCTTCTTTTGCTTTCTCAGATACTCATATGTACTTTTTGCTTTTATCTTTAATAAATTTTTAGGGGGGATTTTAGAGTGGGGAAGGGCTGGTCCCCCTATGGTGTTAATTACTTGGCCTACCTTCGGGTGTGGGCCGTAAGTA
Organism: Euphorbia schlechtendalii; assembly: GCA_949673415.1. NCBI lineage: Eukaryota > Viridiplantae > Streptophyta > Magnoliopsida > Malpighiales > Euphorbiaceae > Euphorbia > Euphorbia schlechtendalii. Next base: position 6,782 of record CATIWQ010686286.1, read on the forward strand.
GCGTTTTCACTGAGGGACTAATGTCACCCTCGCTTCTTTCTTCCTGTCCCTAATTTTTATAAAAAAAGTATTTACTTGAAATGCGACACTATAACTAAAATATTAAATGATGAAATACACAATTCGTTATTTGAACACTTAAATACAATGATGAAAGGTATTATAATGTGACAACAAAATATTGATAAAATGACAAAATTAGCATCACAAAAACTAAAAAACATTGTGACACTTATAGTTTTTCATCATATAAAAACAAAATTCTGATGATGAATTGAAAAATTGTCACATCAATAAAATACGACGAACATACTATGATGAAGCCTGCGACGATGAATCTTTGTCACATTTTATCTTCAATGATAAGAAACATGTTTTTATGATGATTTCAGTGTTTCATAAAATGCAAAATTTCTTGTAGTGCGTTACTACCATATTTAGAGAAAACTAGTTTCAGTTCTGATGAGTCATGGTTGTTTGGAAAATTTTCAAAGTATATTTGGTTATCTGTGATTGCAATAAACCGATTCGTGGCTGCATTAACTCTAGATTTGGAGGGTTGATTTCAATTGGGGAATACCATCATGATAAGGGCTACACTAAGAGAGGGCTCGGTGACATCTACCAAACTTTCTTAGGTGCATTGGGTAGGGATAAGTGACTCTACCTATCTCTATCGGGTTTGAATGCACCAAGGAGAGGGGCCGGTGGTGTTTACCTAACTCTCTCTTTGAAGGGCACCGATAGAGGGTCGGTGACATCTACTAACTCTCTAAGGTTGCACATGGAGAGGGATCAGTGATGTCTACCTAGCTCTCTCTAGGATGGAGGGTGGCTCAATATGAATAAAGAAACAAGATTCAAATCAAGAATCCACCAGCTCATGTATTAATTTATAATCACATGATTCTGCCAAACCTTAAGAAACATAACTTACTGAATAGATAGTTGAAAAGCAATCGAGGTATATAGTGATTATCACTAGGGGATAAATGTGCTCAATCAAATATCAAAATAGTGTCGCTTGAAAGGTAGATTCAATTTAGGATTTTTGATCGGAATTGAGTATTGAAGATTGGCAGTGGAAATGGAGTAAACAATGATTGTTTGGAGATTTAAAGCTAAATTAAGATAAAACCCAGTACCAATATGAATCGAAGAGGTTGTTTCCAGTAGGGTTCAGTAGTCGGAGCTGTAATGTCTAAGTTTGGAACTTATGGTTGATATAAGAGGAAGGAAACGATGAAGGTGACTGAAGCTGGTGGAAGTAACAGTAAAATATTTTCACTTTAAACTTTTTTTAAGTTTCTATTTTCTCTTTTACTTTCTTTTGTTTTTGCATGGTTTATGTATATTAACTCTTGGACCATACTTCTGTTAGATATGATGTATACCCTAGAGGCAATTAGGGCGATATATCTTTATTAGTTATAATGTACAAATAGTTTACAGATTATTTTTATCAATAATAAAGGCATCTTTGTTGTTTATCAATGTTTATTTAAATTATGTATCTCTCGCTGGTATCATAAATATGTGCTATTGTATATGCTCATTGATAAGACAAATTCCATGACTACTTCATAGCGTGAAAGTGCCAGGACATAGTGGGAACTATGTGGTGTGAGAATTGTACACACATGTTACTATGAATCATCCAAATATCCGTAGTTATAGTTTCATTGAGACTGGACATTAATAAAGTGGACAAACTAGCAATTGTAGGCTTACTCCTTAGATTAGATCCAAGCAGTCGATCTCATGAGATGAAGGTGGTATCTTGAGTTAACACATGAATGTATTCGGGTAATACATTGGAGACCACTATAAGACAGACACTCAGAAATAACTATATCCATGTGTTGGTGTCATGTCTTATTACAACAGCAGTACAAGTATCCTCAGACCTAAGATACTGGTTACCTTGTATGAGAAATTCTATACTTTGGGTCATACTTATTCACACCCTGGTGATTAGGATGATGCCGATGTACGAGTATAGTGATGATCACTCGTTGGTAAGCTGGGTAGTCAAGATGGGATCCATTGCTCCTGATATAGTGATAAAACAGGAGTTGTACCTTAAGGCCTCTTATTGAAGTGACACACTCATAAACCTCTGATCAAAGTATAAGATTGATAGAATGGGTTTCTAGTCAATCTCGATACATTATGACGAGTGGTGCTTTACGTGAGCAAGTCTAACTCTAGGATAGCTACGGTTGTTACACGAGCTAACAGTTAATCTGAGCTCAATAAACGGGATGGTACTTAACCCAATGGAAGAAGTGTATTGTATTGGTTACTATTGTAGATTCATATTAAGTCACATGCACGTGACATTCCGAGTACTAGGGGATCATAAGCTTGTGCTAGAAAGCCCATTTGATCATCCTAAGTTATCAACTTCCATATCGGTCTGGAACACCGAGCCTAAAGGTTCCCAGATGGGAAGCCAAGTTTAGTTTAACCTCTAGCAGCTCTATACTTTAGGATCCTATGAGGTCACACACATTGAGTCTTTACCGACCAAAGTAAAGAGCTTATAGACTAGGTCTATACCGAGAATATAAAGAAAGTCAAACTAGTTGAATGAATTATTAATTGGTTAGACCAAATAATAATTAAAAGGAATTTTTAAAGGAGGGATAAAATTGTGCAGAGCCAAGGGGAATTTCTCTAGTTACGATTGGGCCCCATGAACAAGGATTGTTTGCAGGTGGGAGCCTGCGTGGCAGCCTCACTAGCACTAAAGAAGTGAGCGTGGGCCATTGGTAGGCGCTAGTTAGGATAGTACATGCTAGTGGGCTACAGGCTCGTAAGGGCTTGGCAGTGCTTGCGTGGGCCTATGCACACAAGCCCGTTAGGGCTTTCCTTATACGGTAACACACAACCCACGCAAGTGGGCTATGCGCGTGGGTGACCAGCATGTGGGAAGGGGATTTTCCCCATCCTACATTGTTAAATTGGGGAGCAATCAGCTCCCCTTCTCCCTATAAAAAGGGTTCTTCCACTTACTTATTCCTCTCTTTATCTCAGCCTTTCCTTCTGTGTTTTGACATCTTTCTTCGTGAGCTTTTGCGAGATTCTCCATGAGTTTCTCCTCATTCACAAGAATTCTTTTGAATGCTCATTCATATTTTGGAAAGAGCCTTCTAAATAATATTTTCGGGTTGGTCTTAGAGTGGTCTAGCAGCTGCTGTTTACTAATAAATTGTTCCTCTACAAGAGGTTTTGGTGGGCCAGGATTTGTGTAGATCAATCATAGAGGCTATCCTATTTTGGAGGCTAAAGCTAATGGAGTCTTGTCCAATTGTTCTAAGGCAGCACCGCACCAATGGGAAAGGTACGCATCAACTGGTAATGCTCTTAACTTATATGCTAGGTTTCTTTTATTATGTTTTATACACCTATGAGTATATATGAAACATTTTATCTTAGATTATATCAATCATGGCATGCTTAGGAGTTCTTTTAGGCATAATTTTACGTTTTGAAATTCCTTCGTGCAAGTTAGCATGTTCAATTACTGCCTTAATTAATCATTTGTGGTATCAGAGCTTGTCTTATGCTATGCATGATTGATGATAATATGTTGAAATGATAATTTCTATTAATTGATTAAAGTATGCTATGCATGACTTAGGTTTCAATTCTTGTTATAGAAAATGATGTGATAACTAGATTAATTAAGGTTTTGCTCAAACTTAGTCTAGATGATTATCATACAAATTAACAATGTTCTACCACACTTTTATATACTTTAAATTGAGGGTCATCTAGTTTTTCACTCAATTAAAAGAATAAAATCTTTAAATCATAATTGTCTTTGGTACAATGAATCGAAGAGCCCGTGGTTATTTTGGTAAGGATTGGACTTGGCTGCTCATTTACTTTAAGGGGCATCTCTTACTTGGAAATCTCCATCAGTATTATGTTCAAGCGTGCCCAAGGGAATTTTATGACTTAGTTGATTTATAGTATGGGAATTGGACTCCGCATATGGTTTTACAGCCATGGTTTTAATTGTTAAATTAAAACTTATTGACGTAGGTGCACAAACTTAAACATTGACCTTGTTTGTTTTGCATGCTATGTGGGGTCTTTGCATAATGGAATGATTATGATGTACCAATCTTGAGCATGTTCCCTCAGATTAATAATTCTGAATAGCTTTGAATTATTATTATCATAATCATATCCATAGTATAAGACCTAGACTAGGGCGAGACCAGCTGCACCAATAAAATCCCTACAATAATATTAAGGTGATAAATTGTCTTTCCTTCATAAGTCGTGATATGAACCTTATTAACGAATGTAAGGACATGTACAACATGCTTTCCCTTAACATGTATTTAGTAATGAGACTAGATGGGGTTAATGCTTTAACCAAAATGCGTTAGTTATCCATGTAAGTAGAACTAATGCTAGATTAGAGATATATTTGAGGAGTCGTACAATTAGGTATGCACATCTAGAGAAAGAGAACTAAATTGGACTACTAATTGCCTGGAATGCAAATGGATGGGTTCCAACCACGGTTGTTTTTTTTTTGCTTAACCTACTATAGCGGGGGTTATAATGAATGGGCTATGGTTGCTACCTATTGAGGAAAATTGGTTGGACTAGATTTCCCGAATTCAATAGGAGGCGATTTGAATATTGATAAAAATAGTAGGGGTTATTTGATGATCCAAGACCCAAACATCCAGGAAAGAATTCTTTTGCATGTGAGATGAAT
>CATIWQ010686611.1:0-19929 GCA_949673415.1 Euphorbia schlechtendalii
CTTTAAATCTAAATCTGATTTTGCAACTAAAAGAGTCTTAGAATTAGTCCATCTAGACTTGCTTGGTCCTGTTCTTCCCATGAGCATGGGTGGACATAGTTATACCATGGTTATAGTGGATGATTATTCCAGATATACATGGGTTATCCTTCTAAGTAGTAAGGATGAAGCCTATGAAGGGTTCTCCAGGTTATGTAATAAAATTGAAGTTGAACAAGGAGTCCTTCTATCTAAAATAAGAAGTGATCATGGTAGAGAATTTGAGAATAAATTATTTGTTGGTTTCTATGACACCAAAGGAATTGAACACAATTTCTCTGCTCCTCACACCCCCAACATAATGGGGTTGTTGAGAGGAAAAATAGAACCTTAGTTGAAATGGCCAGGTCAATGCTAAGTGACAACAACATTCCCAAATACTTTTGGGCAGAGGTAATCAATACTGCTTGCTATATATTGAATAGGGTAAACATTATATCAGAAATTGATAAAACTCCTTATGAAATTTGGAAAGGTAGAAAAACTAATATTGGGTATTTCAAAGCATTTGGGTGTAAATGCTTTGTACTCAAGAATAAAAAACAACTAGGAAAGTTTGATCTTGAAGCTGATGAAGCAATTTTTCTTGGCTACTCAACACATAGCAAAGCTTATAGAGTCTTTCTCAAAAGAACAGCAACATTAGAAGAGTCAGTACATGTAGATTTCGATGAAACTAACCATGTAGGAAAAAGAAGAAGCTCAGAGGAAGATGGAGACTCTGTCTCACATAAACAACCCTCTGAGTCAACCCAAGGAGAAAATTTCAATAAAGGATGAACCATCTGAGATCAAATTCTCAGAACATGAAGACGAAGAAAGATAACCAGAAGCAAAGGAGGCTCCTCTTCATCATGATCTGCCCAGAGAAAAACGAACTGAGAAGGACCATCCAGAAAGACTGATCCTTGACGCACCCCAGAATCCTGTTCACATCAGAAGATAACTCAGCAGAATGACAAGTCATCTAGCATTTATCTCTATCATAGAACCAAAGAAATTTGAAGACGTAGAGCATGATGAAAGTTGGATGATGGCCATGCAAGAAGAACTAGACCAGTTCATCAAAAATTACGTCCGGGATCTTGTCCCAATGCCAAAGAACAAATCCATCATTGGCACTGAATGGGTATTCAGAAACAAGCTGATGAAGAAGGGATTGTGATCAGAAACAAGGTTAAATTAGTAGCTCAAGGATACAATCAATAAGACGGAATTGATTATAACGAGACATTCGCTCCAGTAGCAAGGCTTGAAGCAATCAGAATCCTCTGCGCATTTGCATCCCATATGGGATTTAAGCTATACCAAATGGATGTAAAAAGTACCTTCCTAAATGGATTTATCTCAGAAGAAGTGTACGTAAAGCAACCTCCTAGCTTTGAAGATTCAAAGCGTCCATGCCACATCTACAAATTGAAGAAGGTATTATACGATCTGAAGCAGACCCCCAGAGCCTGGTATGAGAGAATGACAAGTTTCCTTATCTCAAAAGGATACGTTAGAGGCTAAATAGATACCACATTATTCATCAGAAGAAGAAATAATGACATACTACTTATTCAGATCTATGTTGATGATATCATCTTTGGAGCTACTGAAGAAAAGATGTGTAAAGAATTCATTTCACAGATGAAGAATGAATTCGAGATGTCTATGAAGGGAGAATTAACATTCTTTCTCGGTTTGCAAATCAAACAAAGTTCAAACGGATTATTCATCAATCAATCCAAATATACCAAGGAGATTCTGAAGAAATTTGGTATGGAAGATAGAATATAAATGTCAACTCCCATGGCTTCCAACACTATACTCAGCAAAGACTTAGAAGGAAAGAAAATTGATCAGAAGCTGTTTAAAGGAATTATTGGATCTCTTTTGTACCTCACGGCTAGCAAACTTGACATCCACTATGCAGTATGTTACTATGCAAAATACCAAAGTAACCCAAGAGAGTCTCATCTGAGTGCTGTGAAAAGAATCCTCAAATATCTACTGGGAACCATAGAAGCTGGGTTATGGTATCCAAGTAATGGAGAGTTATCACTAAGAGGATTCACTAACGCTGACTATGGAGGAGATCAATTGGAAAGAAAGAGCACTACTAGAGGATGCCCTTTTCTGGAGAACAACATGGTTTCTTGGTATAGCAAGAACCAAACCTCAGTAGCATTGTCTACCACAGAAGCTGAATACATGGTTGCGGGAAGCTGTGTTGCTCAAGCACTGTGGATCAAACAACAACTAGAAGACTATGGAGTCAAATCTGAGTGCATAGAGATCCTTTGCGATAACAAAAGTGCGATTGATCTGTCAAAGAATCCTGTTCAACATAGCAGAATGATGCACGTCAACATCAGACACCACTTCATAAGAGATCATGTTCTCAAGAAAGATGTGAAGCTGGTATACATCTCTACAGAAGATCAAAGAGCTGACATGTTCACCAAACCTTTGAGTAAAGATCAATTCGTCATCCTCAGAAGAGAAATAAGAATGAGTAACCCAGTGTGAATGTTGCTCGGAAGCTGTCGTAACTACTCAGAAGAGTAACCAATCTCAGAAGCAACAGTCATCATGTGAAACTAGCACAGTGCTATGACTCAGAAGATTTAACCCGGGAATTACTCTATATTTTAAAATTTAAAAACCCGAATACTAAGCTGGATCTTTAGGTTAAAACTGTTCACATTCTTCTATCAGTTATGCATTTAACAGTTACCTAAGTATTTTAGACGGTAAATGCTGAAACCGTTAAAGTTATTTCATAGCAAATTACTATTTTATCCCTCTGAAACCACCCATATAAATAGGTAAATATTATTCATCATCTCATCACCTTACCAAAATCTTAGATTTTCCTTAAGTTTCCTTAGAGACTTCTTCTTCTAAAAACCCAAATTTTCTTCAAACCCTAACTACTCAAATGGCTCCTAAGAGAACCAGATCGACAAAAGCTGGACCCAAAGAGTAAGTAGTCATCAAAATCCCTCCAAAGACCTTTGAACCTGTTCTATACAGGTCAAATCCCAGTACCATCATTCCCCAGCGATTTCTAGGAGATAATGCCTTTCTTGAAACACCTACATTTAAATCAACCATTAAATTTCATCAGTTGGGAACTTGGTTGAAGCTGAAAGAGAAAACCTTTCAAAAGATTGTGTCTGAGTTCTACACAAATCTTCGAAGATACACTGTTAGTGACAAAGAACTCAAAACCAAAGTAAGAGGAAAGGACATGACCATCACCCATGCTTACTTTGCTCAACTGCTGGATTTGAAGGATGAGGGCTTAGCCCTAAGAAGAGGTTGTGAAGATACTGTAACCTATAATAAGAAGGTTTTTATGTAAGAAGATGGTTCGGGGAAAAAAAATCAGCACTCACATGCCTCAGGAACCGAGATATTGGCAATTCATAATGACCCATCTTCTTCTTCAGAAGATGAACTCAACAAATGTCGTATCCAGCTACGAGTACTGCATTTTGGTGCATCTGGTTGAAAAAAGAAAGGTCAACTAGCCAATTGTCATAATGCAACATATGCTCCACCACAAGTTTACCCTTGGTGGTTTAATCAGTAGAATTGTAGAATCTTTTGAGATTGACTGCTCAACGGAAGAAGGACTCATGGGTATCGAGATTGTGAGAGAGACCTTTGATAAGAAGGTAGATTATGGAATGAAGTGGGATAGGGAGGAAAGCCCTGAAGAAGGATTTGGTCAGAAAGCAAAGGGAGAAGGAGTTAAGGGCTACCAAGAATGTGAAGTGGCTAAAGGGGTTGAGGAAGTCTCCCCCAAGAGGCAGAGGGAACTTGTGTTGAAACAGGAGGAAGTCCCAAAGGCAAAAAAGAGCGAAATCAGCAGAAGTAAGGCACTTGCTACCGAGGGAGTAATAATAACTCCTGCTAAAGTGATTGAGGGAAAAGCTCAGGAAATTACCTACTCCATGAATAAATTCCAGTACGTGCCAAAGCCTTTAGGGCAGAACAGCTCAGAAGATGAAGAGGAAGATAGGAGACTAATAAGTGTTCTTACCTAGAGGAAGAGGGGAGAGTTTAACCTAAACATGGCCATTCCCAGTGAAGATGAAGCTGAGGAGGTGGAGGAAAAGAAAGAAGAGATAGAAAAGGAGAAGAAGAAAGCCAAAACCTATGGCGAGACTGTAATCCCAGAGGATTATCCTGAGAAGGATGACATGATTAGGGTAGTGAACCAGAGCATAATAGAAGTCTTTACTCATGTGCCTCGGAAGGGAACAGTGGGAGATATAAGGATAGCAGTTGAGGAAGCGGAGAAAAGGGCTCTGTCAGAAGGGAAGAGGATGCCAGCTCTAGAGGAGTTTATAGCAAAAATGAAGGAGAAGAGCATCTCTAAGACAGAGGAGGATGACTCTGTGGAGGTGGATGGAGGAGTACTGGAGGGGACTTTAGTAGATTTCGATTTGCCTTTAGGGGCTCTCCTAGTAGCTCTTAGCCTAGTACCTACAAAGGTGGCAAATCCTACCAATTTTTTAATGGAGAAGAAGCCATAGTCTCCCCCTCTAGATCAACAGAAGGCTATCTTTGATCCTTCTCATCTCTTCGCTACCACTCTTGAAGCCCTACAAACATTCCTGTTTACACCAGGAGGATCTCCAGCTTCAAATGACAAATATCCTCTTATGGTAGTAGCATCAATTGCTCAAGAGGTAACAAAGGAGATTGAGGCTGAGGCCAAGAGAGATGAAGCTGCTGAGAAGGAGGATAATGTTGAAGAAAAGAAAGAGGCTGATAAGCAATCTCTGCTGAAAGAGAATTTGCAAGAGGAAATCCGTTCCTATCAACTCTTCAGAAGAAGGAAGTTCAGATGATTGTAGTGGTTGAATAGGGTGTTTAATCATTAGCATCAGATCTTGCTAACAGTTCATAGCCATGGCCCGCTCAGTATTTGCCAAGCACAACATCAGGCCAGAGGATATAAGGAAGGAGGATAACAAAAATGAAAAAGTTGTGCTGGAAGATACAAGTGAGGATGATGATGTTCAAATTTTGAGGGAGTCCAACACTCAGTAGCAGAAGCAGTGTCCCTCTGGTCCAAGGGTTCTGGTGGATCCAAACAGCTCTTTGACTCTAATCCCCAGACCTGCGTATCAAAAGATTTATGGAGATGAGTCCCTTGGTAGTAAGGGATGGATGATGGGTGATCTTGCTGAGGGAGAACACTTTAATACTCCTGTGCCTGTCAACTCCATCCATCACATAGGGAAAACACTTGATGATCTCCTTACAATGGCTCTTTGCCTCAATAACTCAATTGTGGACATCAAGTTTGCTCCTTTCAACCACTAACTTGCCCAGAGCGTAGCTCTCATCTATGAGCAGGCTCAGATAATCATGGATAGAGCAGACATGATTCCTTTTCCAAGCCAAATACGCTCTGAACTTATCCAGCACCTGCAGCCACTCATGAAGACCAGGCTCAGTAATTACATGGACATCAGAGATACCTTGGTGAAGCTAAATGAGCAAATGGAGATTGGTGAAAGGGGTCTTGAGATGATCCATGATGAAGTTAATGGGGTGAAGGAAATATCCCAGAGGCAGATAGCAAATGTTATGTCTACTCTGGGGACTGCCATTGAGCGCACTACAACAAAATTCTCCATGGGGCTAAAGAATGAGGTCCAGGCACTTAGAACTCAGAATGCCTTTTGTTTGATGAGATGTTGAAGCAAATGACTACTTCTAAAGTTGAAACTCTCAAGGTTATTGAGGATTCTAAGAGAGAGCTTAAGTCTGAGATCTTCAAGGCTGTTGAAGATGCTCACAAGCAGATAACTGAAAATACCTTTGCTCAGAAGAATGAGCCTGTTGATGATATAGATGATAAGCTGAAGGAGTATGTTGTTGCCCTTACCAAGACCACAAATGAAGCTAGAGACATTATGGTGGCAAGGAATGAAAGCACTTTAGAGGCCCTTCAGAAGAGCATTGATGGATTAAGTAATCAACTTGGTGGCCTATCTCTCCACTCCTTTTGCTCACATAATAGTGAGATTGTTCCGTTCCTGCAGCATCTGGCGAATGGACTCAACACTCAGTAGATCTGGAATCAGAAGGCTCTCCAAGTGATCCTTGAAAGCATCTTTCCCTCTATTGCCAGCAAAGCTGCAAAGCTGATTCAGCAGATTGTCCCTCCTCTTCAAGCAAATACAAAGGCTGTTCATGATGTCATCTAGAGGTTTGCGCTTGATGAGCAGAAGATAGTCGCTCAGCTTGTTGGTACTGAGTGGAGGGAGAAAGACAAGCACAGCTTCAAGGAGATTTGGGAAAGACGGATGACTTCCAATCAACCTTCAAACAACACTATGGAGATAGATCAACGGGAGGAGACCCAAGATAATGAATTCTTAGCTCTTACAGAAAAACCTTTGTAAATGAATTCATTATAAATTCTTATATTGTAAAAACTTGTACTCATCATCAATAAAAAGTTTTTACTTTCCCTCCAAAAGTACAACTCTTCATTGTACTGGCATCCTTGTATGATTTTAAACTTAAACTCTGAACTTAAGCATTAGACTATGAGGGAGTAAGTACATCCTGTGCTTGACTTCACTTAAAACCAACAAAATGAGGGAGATTGTTGGATTCTGAAGATAATTTAGTTTTGTAAGTTCTGAGTTCAGAAGCAAAGTTCAGAAGCAAATTGCCTCAGAAGCCACAGAACACGTCAGCAGAGCTGTGACACCTCAGAAGCAGTTAGAAATTCAGAAGAATACTCAAGACTCAGAACCTTAAGAAGTTCCTCTGATTATCTGCAAAGGTCAGCTTAGTCTTTCGACGTAAAAAGTCAAGAAAGCTGACTTTGCATTTAATGCCGCCGCGCTTTTTATCCCCAAGTCCACTACAAGATAAAACTTATTGCAAAATCATAAACAAAAACTTCTCTGCAAATCTCACATCTAGCTACCGTACAAAGTGGACCCCCTAAATCAATCTGATACACCATGGGGATCAGAGTTGGACGAGCTACTCTAACGGATTATTAACGGAAACAAGATTGGGAGACAACGGCAGAATTCCTAGCATCGGTCCAAAAATCAACGGAAACATTCTCTCCCTCTATAAAAGGATGATTTCCACCATTGAAGAAGGTTGCCGAATCTTAACAAAAGAATTCAAGAGTGAACCAATTCTCAATCTACTTACAATCTTCTTCTAGCAAACATTCAAATCTTATCTGTTTGTACTTGAACTAACTGAAACAAAATTTAGAAGTTCATAAAAATCATTTACTCATAAACTGTTGTTAATCACACTAAGCTGAGGGTAAGTTAGTGTGAGGGAGCTTGATAATCTCATAAGAAGGTACTTAAGAGAGACAAAGCTTAGAGCCTCAGATACAGAAGGACGGTACTCCTGTATTGGTATAGCTCATCATAGGTAAGATTGTTAGAAGGAACTTCAGTCTTAAGCTGTAAAGGGTTTGTTTTTCACCAGAAGAAAAGTCACTGGTGAATTAAATCTTGGACAAGAGATTCCAAGGATTGGATTAGGCAGAGACTGAACCAGAATAAAATCCTTGTTTGCATATTTCCTTACTCTGCTATATTTTTGTATTTATTTAATTCCGCAACTAAAACACTTAAATATAAAAAGGGGATTCAGAGTAAATAATAACTACTCAGAAGCATTCTCAGAAGCAACCTGCTGAAGAATATAGTGAATTCAGAAAAAGAGTCATTCACCCCTCCCCCTTCTGACCCATTTTATCACCCTACTGGGTCCTACAGTAATAATATTTGAGATAAAAAGTTTGTTTTTCCACAAACATTAACCTAATATTTGGATAATATGTGGCAAGATTAAGTTGGACATGGACATTGTCCAACCCTAACTTAGCCATTTCCATACAAATGTCTAGTTCTACTTTATAGTTCCAAAAATTCATAGTATAGTTCGACTTTATAGTACTCCGTGTCATTATATGTTCAACATGTGAAAAATCATTCTAAGTTACATTAGATTATCTACCCATGCATTGTGGGTTTTGAATATTTCAAATGTGAAATGGATGGGATTAGTCCATTAAATTTTTTGGTATTGTTTTATACATATATGGTATAAGTATCTATAATTCCATGTAATACCATCCACGATGCTTATATTTCATAAACATGCCAATGTATGTGTGAGGAAAAAGATAAGTATCTTTTAAATTTTTTTAACATTTTGAAATCTCTCAAAAGTTTGAAAAAACAATTGATCAAGACCCTTACCCAACAAGCAATTCTTTATTCTTTTCAATCAAATGCATATCGCAGGAATTGGTTTGAACTACCAAACGATACAAGACCTAAGATATCTTTGATTAGGTGTACGTTGAATATGATATTAGACTTAGATGACATGACAAAACAAGTAAATTCTTAAAACTATGGGTGTGTAAGTTTATCTTAGATCATCTTAAAAAACTAATAAAATACTCTTCTTCAATCTCTCCACCATTTCGATTGATCATATAGAACTTTCCTTCACCACTTCGATCTTATTTTCTTGTTTCTTGTTTCTTTTTTTCCTTTTTTCACGCACCAAGAAAGAAAAGAATTGAATCAATTCTATTCAAATCATATATGTTTTCAATTCTTTTGTTAGGGAAACCCTACTAAAAGAATTTATATGTAAGACAACTAGTGAATTTATTTCAACAATATCTGTGGTAGCTCAGAATTTCAATTCTCCAAGTTTAGGCTATTCTCTTTGTAAGAAATTTAATTACAGCAAGAAGTACAGAAAATATTTATAAATAATGTGAAATATAACCTAACAAGTAAAACATATGCACTCAAATTGTGTTCCAAATTTATGTTATATAAAATGTATTCTCTTTCATAAAAAAAATCAATCCTCGGAAATTATATAGTTCTTACTATATCTATTTCATCTATGAATCACGCAAATATTCATGTGTACTATAGAAATTTCATAAATAATAAATAAATAAATCAACACAATATGTTAACCTAGCTAATAGAAACCTGACTTTTCATGAGTTGTTTGGTTTATGGTAAGGTGTTAAATCAAAATTACACGATTCTTTCAATTGTATAAATTTTTCATAGTTCCAAAAATTCGTGAGTTATAAATTTAGTGGTTTACATACAAAACTAAAAATAAAACAATATTACCCCCCCACCCCCCAAAATTATGGCAATTTAGAGACAAGAGCCAAACTATTATGAATCAAACGTTCAAGCGCACCATTCATAGTAGCAAACGGACTGACTTCACCGGATTCATCATACGCATCGTCGCAGCCTGTATAATAAGTCATCGCAGAACATAGATTAGCTTTCAGGCCACCGATATTCCCCCTTTTCAGATCTGCGATCGATTCGTTCAAATCCGAAATTGCATCATCATACATTTCTTCACATATTTCCGATTTCTCGCTCTTTTTTGCCTCCTTCATCGTCGTTGATTCCACTGCCTCCTTTGTTTTCGTAATCGCGAAATCAAGCGCTGTCTCTACTTCCCGCAACGGGTCAGATATTTCATCCACCTCTGACCTCAGGATTGGGTGGTGGTAGTCGTGATCGGTTTCTTCGCATGTATTGCAATTCACTCCACCGGCGAGGAAAATAGCTGCCGTTGTTAGAAAGATCAGCGATAAGGAGATACAGTGATAGTTGCCCATTATTCTTTTTTCTTAATGTAACAAATTATTTTCAGGCAGATGGTAAATAAAATTCGAGATTGAAAAACCAGACAAAGATTGGTTTTACCCCTTCATTCTAGTCTGTGGATATGTTAGGCTTAGACAGTTATTGATCCGTCTATTCTTGGACATCTTAATTTTTTTCATATTTAAATTTACAGAAGAAAATGGCCACTGATTTTGAAAGAAATAAAGCAATGGCATATTCTACGGTGACTTGGTCTAAAAAGGTAGAAATCCAGTATTGTCAAGAGATACACTGTGGTAAGGAAGAGTGGTAAGCTTAATTATAGATTCAATTATTTTATTTAATGTAATAAGATTGTCTTTTGTAGCACCAACCCGTTTAGCCACCAAAACTAATGAATTGCTTCTATATTTTTTAGTGCATGGCCCTTACCATAAAGAGAAGAAAGAAAGAGGCAACGGTATTATAAGAGTGATTCATCTCATTTATCACATTGATAACGTCACTCGAAACAATGTTAGGGATTGACACATTTAGGTACCATTCGCCCAAAAAACGGAAAACCCATGAAGTTGGCTTAAGATCACTACTCAATTTATATTGTAATAATATTCCATGTATTTTTTTCTTACAAGCATAGAAGTTGATTCACGCGTAAACAAGGCATAAAATTGGGTCAATTTTGTCCGGTTATCCCTGCCGGATTTGTTTGGCTGATTGTGGGTTTGGACAAGTACACCCGTATTCCCCTTCTCTTGTGCATTGGGCTTTTATGAGTGGCTCATGGGCCTCTAGGTGATACCTTAGGCCCAAAATGAATGTTTGCTCTTCAACTTGACTCTAAATCTCTAAAACCTAATGATTTCTTTAACTTCAAAGTGATATATTCGCGCTAAACTTTGACAGAATGGTTAATTTTAGTCTTTAAACTTATCCAGAATGTACTAATAACTCACTCAATTTGAAAAAATTTAACCAAATATTAGCTTCCATTCTACATGAAGCATAACAAAAGCAAAATCATATATTGTTGACTTTAAACTAAAAAACACAAACTAAAACCAGAAATTGAAGCTTAATTTGACAGGTTATGATACAGTTTTGAAGCTTATTGTAATTTATTTACATTGTCAAATGAATTGAAGTAAGATCGAGGGTCGATTCCTAACATTTAGACCAAAACATCTAATTAGTCAAATAATGAATTAAAGTAACCCTGACAAATATAATTCATTTTTAACTTAATGCATTAAAAGGTGTTTCAACTTGTCCCAAAAAATCCTGTGCCCCTTGAACTTTAAAAATGTCCTCGCAGTTACCTCAACTTCGAAAAAATGTGCCTTTTAACTCTCTCAATCTTATGTGGCATCCTACATGGCTTGTGTTGAATTTTTTAGCAAGTGGTAAACCATAATTAATTCAAAAAATTTAACAAAATAAAATAAAAAATCACCCCTTTCTATTCTCAATCTCTCTATTTCTTGTTTGTCTTCTCTACTCCTATCCTAACTCTTTCCAATATATTTCTTCCTTCCTTAATTCTCTATTTTTCTACTTTATTTTGTTCATTTATCCTTGTGTCTCTCTTAACTCTTATCTCTTATTCTTACCTATGTACAATTTTTATTTCACCCAATCTGTTCTAGTTTGTATAAATTTGCTTTCCGAGAAAAATTGTGATTTCCGGGGAGAATCCATGAATTTTCCTAGGAAATTACGAATTTTATAAGGAAGCAAGAGAAAAGAAATACATATCTAAAGATGATGATGTTTGGTAATATTAGATTCCCAAAATCGTTCTTAATAATTAAATTTGAGATGTTGAATATGAATGTGTTAAACTTGTATGATTGGAAACTTGAAACAAAGATTTAATTGATTTTTTGGATATTATTTGTTGTAGAAGATGGTAAAAATGAAAAGGAAAAATTATTAGGGACTTGATTGATATTTTTCCATTGTTTAATTTTTAATTTTTAATTAATCAATGTCACGTGTAATGTGATAATTGGTTTGAATTTTTAAACTTTACACGTGGCAGAAAGTGTGGTACACCTCTTAGGCTGAGAGTGGTTAAAAATGATAGAGAGATTGTAAAGGTGCACTTTTTCAAAGTTGAGATAGTTGTGGAGACGTTTTCAAAATTAAGAGGGGTAAGAAATTTTTTGGAACAAGTTGGAGTAGTTTTGTATGCATTAAACCTTTGTATTTTATTGATTACATTATTTTTTATTTTTTTTATGAATGATTACATTATTTTTAAAAAAGCAATAGCTGCTACTACGAAAAGATGCAAAGGCCAAAAATCGAGTGAACTAGGCAAAAAAAGATGATAATACATTAAATGAACTGTCATTACTACTCTACGGTGCTGTCCACACATCAAGATTAACATTGTTCCTTAGGCTTTGATTGTGAGGAAGTTTTGTAAGAATTATAAAGGAAAGGAAATGAGAGGATGGTATTTTAATGGATGATATTTGATGGAAACATAAAGGATGGGATGATATTGTGTTTAGGACAAAGGGATGGGTTAATAAAGGAAAATAGAGATTAAATTACTTAAATATCCTTAACTTTTATAAATGTTATGTTTATTAATATATTAAGTAATAAGGTTAAATCTTAAAATTTCATTACCATCCACCCAAAACACGCCAATTTGGGGGGAAGCATAATTTCATAAAGGATTGGAAATGAGCCTCCCAAATTCTGTCTATATCCATCCCTTCTTTTACCCCAAGCATGGGATAATAGATACCATCCCATGAAAATCCTTTAAAACATCTTCCCAAGCAAAGCCTTAAAAACACAGATAATTGATAGAATACAAGACTTATTGAAAATCTATTACAAATATCATCACCTTCCCACATTAAAATAAAAAAGAATTGCAGAAGGGAAGCATATTCTACAGCAGGTAAACATAAGGGGGCCTTGCTGAGCAATCGGAAAATCTAATGAATACAGGACTTTTATACGGCTAAATTAACCGGTAGCTAAGCCAAAATGGCCTCTGCACGGCGGCTAGCAAACATGTTCA
The DNA here is from genome assembly GCA_949673415.1 of Euphorbia schlechtendalii. NCBI lineage: Eukaryota > Viridiplantae > Streptophyta > Magnoliopsida > Malpighiales > Euphorbiaceae > Euphorbia > Euphorbia schlechtendalii. The sequence continues at coordinate 12,751 of CATIWQ010686611.1, forward strand.
TGTGATCTTGCAATCCTCTTAACTAAACCACCATTATCCCTCAACAAGCAAAAATCAATTCTAGAAGGCAAAAGAGGTGCTTGCGATTTCCCATATGAATTCAAGCACAATGCCTCTCTTAAACTGTTGCTTAAACGTCCACCGTTGGATGAAGGTGTCAATTGAATGTCAACTAAATCAATGTCCACACATGGCACAGTACTACTGCAAGCTAAATGAATTGGTTGCATTGTATAGCTCCCAATTATTTGATTATATTTAATGCCTGAAATTGCCACAGCTTCTGATTGGTTCTTGCATTTGTGTTTGTCACAGTAGAATTGGTCTATTATTATTGGATACATCACATCTTTTACTTCTATGTTTGAAAATGTCACATTTTTTACTGATCCCATTCCTCCCTACAATTTATAATTCAACAACTTATATCAATTATAATTTCTTGAAAATCATGTTAATCTTCAATACTTCTATGGGCAAAATAACTTTTAAGTAAAAAAATAAGTGCTTGCAAATTAATATAGTTAATTAGTAATTACAAATTATTACCTGCCATGTCTTAATTCTAGCTCCAGAAAGGGTCTTTTGCAGTGAGATTTTCTCTACAATAACATTGGAAACACATGCTGCAGCTTTATCCTTCCCCAAACTTCCTATGCTGAACAAGTTATAACAAAGGTAATAAAATTTTTTTTTTGGTAAACATAACAAAGGTTATAAATAATAACTATATATGTATAAGCGGTGAACCTTGCCTATCAGTTTAAATTATATAGTCAAACAACTTCATGATATATTATTAGAGCTGTTAGACTTAGACTTGAGATGTTAAAAGGTTCAAATTGTGAAAACTCCATTTCTAATTGATTTTTAATATAATAGAGTGGAATGTCACTTCAAGTCAAAGAAGCATTTGTATTAGCCTTTTAAGCCAAACAATTCCATAATAGCTATTTCTTAATGTATTGAAGTATAATTAATCACAAGATCAATGTACTATTCGGAATTAACAATCAAAATAAATATGTAAAATTTAAAGCTCTGAGTCATCATAATGATTTCTTAAAATAAATAAACAAGTACCTTCAAAATAACTATGAGAGATCCAGGAATCCTTTGATTATTTTGAATTTAATATGTTTAAATGATGAGAAAAGTTACCTTATACCATGTCCTGGGCCACAGTTAATATGATGAATATGGATATTGGAGCAACCAGTTTGTATGGAAACACAGTCATCTCCTGTAAAAAGTGAAATAATTTCAATATATTTAAAGTACCATTAATTTCCAACCCAGCATTATATTTACTTTATGTATTAGTCTATATGGTAATAATTTAAAGTTAAAACAAAGGCCCACACAACTGAATAAAGTTAGTGTTTTTGCTCTACTTTATATTCATGCTTGTCTCAAAAGTTAGTTTAGTGACAGTTATGTACGGTTTTATAATTCCCTAAAAAATACACCTAACTTAACATATATATTATAAATATCCATTTGTGGGTGCCAAAACAGATATCTTTTTCTAACATGCCATGCACTATATTTTCCCTACTAGAATTATAAAAATTAGCTATGCAAGTTTATTAACCACCTAAATTGCAGCACTGTGAAATGTCATGACGTGGCTAGTGAAGGGATGAAATACTGATAAAGGTTATACTAGTTCAGCTACTGCCAGATAAGCAGTCATAAATTTTTATATTTATGGGTTTTCTGGTGATCGGAGAAGCGATTATATATATGTTATATTGTTATAGTGTTTTAAAATTAAATATTTAGGTCCAAAATAGAATTAATACCACTATAATCATGACATATTATTTACATATACATATATATAGTGTAATAGTCTTCAGTGCCTTTATATCCAAAAGTTTAATTTGACAAGTAAGGCTCGATAATTGTTTTTATTATGAATGACGGAAAAGTGTGTCTGGAAATGATAATAATGCATGAATTAGGTTGCAATTGCATGAAATTGACTTACCAGTAGCAATATTTGAATGCCCAATTTCAACGTCATGTGTATTTTGCAAGTGAATTCCATCAGTATTTGGGCTGTCTCCAGGTGAAGATATTGTAACATTATCAACCTTAATTCCCTTTGAGTTGTCAAATTTTAGATGACATAAAGGGCTGTTTATTATTTCAATGTCACGAACTGTTACATTGTAGCTATCATAAAATCTCAATGCCTGTAAAAACATCAATTGATATCAAATTTAATTATAAGTTTCACATTTGCACCACCAAATTGTTTTCGGTATGCTTTCCCAAAAATTCATGTTCTCACATACTTTTTGGAAAAAAAGAAATTAGATAGTGGGAGATGGAAACTCCAAAATCGGGAATGGAACATGAAATCTTACTGTTGGTTTCATGTCAGGAATGTTTTTGGATTTCTTCTGCAAAAAATTCATGTAATAAAAGGGTATAAATTGCAAAATAATCTCTTTAATCAGTACTAATTATTAAAAGTATGATTAAGAATGTCAAACCTGGATAAAGTAAAGAGTAGAGGGAGACCACCAGTGAAAGCCTTGGCCATTAACAGTGCCAAAACCTTGAATAGAAAAATCATGGACCCATTTAAAATTGAACCATTGAAACAGGCTGGATTTTGGCCATGAACCTACTTCTGGAGGTGCTAACACTGTTCCATCTATCTGTAATAATATATAACTAACATTAAGTTAAAATGAATATTCATTTTGTTATACAGAGAATTTGAGTAAAGTTAGGCCAAAAAGAAGACAAAATCTAAGGTAAGTACCTGAAGAACAAGGTGAGGCATGCATGGACCTTGAAGATTTATAGGCTTCACAAGAAACTTAAATCCTGCTGGAATTTTAATAGTAGCACCAGATACCTTGCAGGCTGCTTTCCATGCATCCAAAACAGCCTGTTTAATTCGGTATTTTTCGGGTTAGACGGTTGTTTGACATGTTACGAAAATAATGCAAATACCGAAAAGTATGAACCTTACCTAGGTTAAGTTATCATCAACAACTAAATACTTTTGAAGTTGTTGTAATTAGGATAATGCTATTACGGTCTAGTACTACCACGTCAATGTAATTACTCAATGCAATTCCTTGACTTTTGGTTACATATCAAGAGATCAGAATTAAGTTAAATAAAAGTCAGTTCAGCGCACGAAGCATAGAGTGAATTATAAGCAAACTATCATAACACACATTTCAGTGTCCCGCACCTTTGACCTATTAATCACACTAAGACAACCTCTTTAAATTAAAAAAGCTGAAAATAGAATACATATTTCCACCGCGATTCTGGCCTCAACAGTAGTTGAAAACGGCTATGATGATGTCACGTCAGCTCATCTACTATTGCTGATAGTGTCACAATAACAGCTAGTTCTATATAAATTCAATGCGGAACAACATTAGAATATTTTCAAGGAACTAAACAGCTAACTATACCTCGGAATCATCAGAAACACCATCACCCTTGGCTCCAAACGATAAAATATCAAAAACATGACTACTAGTAGATTGAGAAGGTGAAGGAGCTGGGCCTGGAATTGGAGTTGGATGTTGTTTATGATTAATATTATGCTTGTTGGAATTGCCTTTCTTATTGTGATGATGCTTTCTTGCTTCAACTGAAATTAGGGCAAACATCGTGAAGACGACTATTGTAATAAACATGAAGAACACAGTTGAAGAATTCTTGTTTCTCTTCATTTTTATAAATTTTCCGGGAAAGTTTGAAAAGGGTCGAGAAAACGAGAGAAATTGGGGTGTGATGAGATAGTGGAAGTGAATTTAGGACGTTATGACAGTTTATATAATGATAAAATACAGTGGACTGAACTTCTCTTTCTGTAAATTATTGCTCTTGTTAATTTTATTTTATTTGATTAAACATATACTTTGGGGAATCTAACTTGTGGACTGGCTTTATTGTGTTTAACTTTTTTCCAATTTCTAAGAAACATCTTCAAAGTGTACAACATTCTCTATATTTTAAAGGGCCTCTTGGAATTATATGGTTACATGACGTGTATGCTATGCAGGACTGTTAAATGCAATTTTAATATTAGTAAACAACACAGCTGGTTACTAGCTTTTTTCGGAAGAGATAGAAATATCGTGGTCTTATTTACAACTAATTCTGAATTGTGATTTACATTAATTTTTTTTGATAGATTAAATAAAAATATTAAATTCCTTAAATTTAGGATTTTTATTTTTTGGATGGGCATAGATTAATTTGAAAAATAAAATATGTTAATTCTATATTGATATCAGCTTGTTTGACACTCATTTACATCTTACAATCTCCACAATTCATTTTTAGGTAGTTAAATCTTCGTTATAAAATAAAAAAAATGGAGGGTGTAAATTTCATGGTGTCAAACAACTGGTGTCAATATAAATTTATTGAGTAAAATATAGAAGAAATGAAGAAAAATATATTTATTTTACCTTTTATTATAACCATAAATCAATTCGATAAAATATTTGATAAAAAAAAATACAGCAATAATTATTACTTTTGAATGGGTCGGGGTCTGCCTGAGTTGTATATAGATTTCTTTTTATGTTTATATTTAATGACTTCAAAGTAAATTACTATTATAATAAAATGAGTTCTGTTAAATAACTTCAAAAATCTTGTATCTGACATAGCTAAACAAGGTTCTTTCACTAGACTTATTTGACATATGACTATTTTTTTATTTGTCATATTTTCTCATAAAATTTAAGCTTTATAAAACTTTAATTTTGGAAAACTCAATAATAAAATTCTTTTTGTTTTTTTTACAAAGAAACATTACTTCTTTTTACTGTTTTTCAAGTTGACTTTGTCAATCCTTATAACTACTTTCTCTCTCTTATTTACTTTGAATTTTGTAATTTCAAATATGTATATCTCACAAACCGTTGATTTTTTCGAATCGACGTTTTGAAATATATTTTGTTCGTCTTAATTTTGTATTTAAAATGAAATACACTTTGATTTTTTCGAAATTTTTTTTTTAAAAATAAAATAATGTTTCGCAATTTTATATAATGTATAATTGTGGTATAATGTCATTTTTTACTTTTTTCATGAAGACGTTACACATGGTATAAAGTTGTATAATGAATTTATATAAATTTTTTCTCCTTTATGTTCATAACAGTACCGATTTCCCCATAAAATCATGGTATAAAGACCTTAAGCCTAATATGAAAACTCTTATACATGGTATAATAGTGGATATGTTTATAATAAAACTCACTCTTTAGTAAAAAAAATAATTTACTGTGGTCTTATATATAGTATAATAGTTGTATAATACATTTTTTACTGTTTTTTCATGAATGCGTTATATATGATATAAAATCGGTATAATGTATTCTATATAGTCATTTTTAAAATATATTATACCATTCTTATACATCATATAACGCCTTCATAAAAAATTATTGTTTTTATTACACAGTTATTATACTATGTATAAGATTGCGATAAATTTTTTATTGTTTTGAAAAATTTATCATTTTAAAGATAAAATTAAGACGAATAAAATATTTTAAAACGTCGATTAAAAAAATCAACGATTTGTGAAATATGGAGATTTGAAGTTGCGAAATTCAAATTAAATAGGAGAGATATAGTAGCTACAATGAAAAAAAAAGTAAAAGCAAAAAAAGAATCTAATTAAATGACAAAGTGAATATTAATTCCTCATTCTTGTAAAAACAATAAAATCTAATTTTTGGGGTTTATGGTTAAATTACCATTTGATATAGTGGTATATACTTTTCGTTCGAGTTATTTGAATTTCTATTGTTAAATTAAAATTTAATAATACTTTTCCGTCCAGCTAAAAAAGATTAAATATGAATTCGATTAAAAAACTGAAACCAATCGAACTTCATTGGAGTCAAAATATACATGTGAAATAAAAGAACAAGAACTGAATTCTTGTAATTTAAGCAATGTAAAATTGCTAGAAAATTAATAATAAAATGATTTTTCAATAAATTAAATTCAATAAATTTATCACAACATTAAACATAGTATATATCACCGTCCATCCAACTAACTCAACAGAACAGACTATATAAATAAAGGTCAGGAAATTATTGAGTTAGATTAGTGGAAGATATATGGATAAGTCATGCTGTAGCAATATGTTATGGATAACGTTTCTTAAGAAACACCCTATTTATTAATTCATTCAATAATTCATAAATTTAAAATGTTGCCCCCGAAGTTAATGGTTTATACTTTATACCCTAGAATAGAAAAATAAGTATTTATCAGAGGTTGGCTTGAGAGTTAAGAGTAATAGTTAAATAGTATATGCAGTGTATATGGCCTCCATGACCCTTAAACTTAGTCTTTTTGGAAATATGATGTTATCACACATCGAAAATAAATAAAAATGATGAACTGTATACAATTTGTGTAGATTAAATCTTAACACAAGTCAGTTTGATTTTGTATTAAACGAGCTCAACCACACTTATATGCTCACTCAAATTATTCATCCCGATATTCTCAAATCACCAATTCTGTACACTAATTAATGTATATAAAACAGCTAAAAGAAATTGTTTAATATAATCTTTACCAAACTACATACTTAAATTTGTTATTTGATATCAATTATACAAAATATGATTAATAAAATATGATTATTAAAGAAATTCATGCATACATGCATAGGTCATGTTCTTTTGTACTTGTATAAAATAAACTTATTTCACTGTAAATTTAACGATACAAAATTATTCCATTATAAAAGAATGAAAAAATGAATTTAGCTTGTCTTAAATGTTTGTAGTGTCAATTGATATTTGAAGTTAGTGTTAATGCCTTGTTGTTAATTGTAACTTTTGTGTATCTGCAACAGTTAAAATGAGTGTGAGGGAAAACGTAAATCGAAAACGAATTCGGTAAATACCTTTTCCGTTGCCCAAGATCGAAGAACGCCGCTTTAATGCCGAATCGGATCCATCTCACAATTTGTCGGAGTATGAATGTGTATCCACAACTTCTGCAACGACGAAGATCGATAACGATCGATTTGCGATGTTTTCGTCGTGAGACGAAAACCCGGGAGAGAGAATTGGTTGGAAAGTGAATGTATAATTGATTTTGAATTCAATGAAAATGAATTCCTCCTGACTTTTCAACTTGTGTATATATAAT
>CATIWQ010686716.1:0-27077 GCA_949673415.1 Euphorbia schlechtendalii
AAGCATAGATGACAAACATTATAATCAATAATCAAAGAGACATGACGAATTAACACAGAAATGAAGTAAAGGGTATATAGGCGAATAAAATATTTGAAAAATCCAAAATTTGAATCATATTCTTTTAAAGTATGTTAGACTTGCTATCATTAAAATCTTTACTCACTTCCAATCTATTACTTGCATGAATTACCTCCTTCGTAAGGCACTAAATTCTTGTAAATAAAGACGTTAGTATGAAGAACGATGATTTTACTGATAAGTGTTTTCCAAGTATACTACAAATATAAACTCTCAAGAATAAGTGAAAATCTATAAAGAGAATGATTTTGCTCAATTTTACATATATTCTATCGAAGAATAAAAGGTCTATTCGCTTGTAATTCTAAAAATAATGATTTCTCTCTTTCTCTCGTATATCTAGCCAAAATTCACCTTACGTGAGGGTAAAAAGTTATATTGATTTACTCCTTAATGGTTAGTGAAAAGGTGCATTTTTAGTTGACAGTTATTATAGTTTCAGCTGTTGAAAAGTCAGTGGAGAAGAACTTATCCGCAGACATCATTTCGGCATATCGCGATTGTGACTTTGTTCTCCAAAACATTTGTTTCTTAGTGTGCATTATCACGAGCGTGAGTCTAGGTCATAGGCCTGAACAGATGGAATAGATGATTCTTTTTCAAGACTTTGTCATTTCGAGCTTTATTAAAATCACCAATATTTGCCTTTAGATTGCATACATTTGCATCATTTTCCACACCTTATGCATAAAAAACCAATTCCAAGTAATTTGCCTCCTCGTTTCACCTAAAATCTGTAGTTGCACAAAAACAACTACATACCACGTGAAATCTAAATGAAAGTAAAATCACCAAGAAAATATATGTGTTTGTGAAGAAATATACCCTTGATATAAGTGTTGTTTTGACACTTTCCAAGCGTATGGATGATGTAGAAGTGGAAAAAAAGACTTAAAAAAATGTTTTTGCGGAAATAATCAAGGGTAAACTTCAAAAACATCCCTTGTGATTTCACTCATTTTCGAAAGCATGTCTTGTGGAAATATTTTTTCAAAAACATACCATGTGATTGGTAATCTTTAGAGAAAAGAGGACAAAAATACTTTTTTTACAAAAAATAATAGTATTAGAGGAGATATTTCAATCAATTTAACATTCTCATAATTTAACCATATTATTTAGAAATTACACATCAAAATTTGAGTAATTTTGGGATATTTTTAATTTTCTTATAATTTTCTTAAAGTTGTCATCACATTTAAATTTTAAATATATGTATGCTTTTCAAAAAAAATTCTAAATTTTATTATTAAGGTGTATCGTATTTTTAAAAGCTAAACTTAAAAAATTCAGTTCAAATTGACAAGATTGCCTCTTTTTATTACATAATTAAAAATTTAAAATCCTTGTTTCGCTAATAGTTTAAACCGCAGAGCATGTTTTGAAAATGAATGAAAGTACAAGATATGTTTTTATAGTTTACCCAATAATCAATCAAGCACATAATAGTTCCCTAAAAAGTAAAAACACTATAAACATAAACTCTCAAGAATAAGCGAAAATCTATAAAGAGAATGATTCCGCTTAATTTTACATATATTCTATCGAAGAACAAAAGGTGTATTCGCTTATAATTCTAAAAATAATAATCTCTCTCTTTTCTTTCTCTCGTATATCTGGCCAAAATTCACCTTATATGAGGGTAAAATGATACGTTTATTTACTCCTTAATGGTTGGTGAAAAGGTGCCTTTTCAATTGGTAGTTATGATAGTTTCGATAATTGAAAAGTCAGAGGAGAAGAACTTATCCGTATACATCATTTTGCCATGTTGCGATCATGACTTTGTTCTCCAAAACATTTGTTTCTCAGTATGCATTATCACGAGCACGAGTCTAGGTAATGAGCCCGAACAGATGGAATATACGATTCTTCTTCAAGACTCGGTCATTTAGAGCTTTATTAAAGACACCAATATTTGCCTTCAAATTGCATACATTTGCATCATTTTCCACACTTTTTGCATTAAAAACAACTTCCAAGTAATTTTCCTCCACATTTCACCTGAAATCTGTAGTTGCACAAAAACAACAACATAACACGTGAAATCTAAATGAAAGTAAAATCACCAAGAACATATATCTATTTGTGAAGAAATATACACTAGATATAAGTGTTGTTTTGACACTTATCAAGTGTATGGACGACGTAGAAGCGGAAAAAAAATACTTCAAAATGTTTATTTGGAAATAATCAAGGGTAAACACTAAAACATCCCTTGTTGTTTCACTCATTTTCGAAAACATGCATTGTGGAAATTATTTTTCAAAAACATGCCATGTGATTGGTAATCATTAGTGAAAAGAGGACAAAAATATTTTTTTCATAAAAAATAATAGTGTTAGAGGAGGTATTTCAATCAATTTAACATTCCTATTATTTAACCATATTATATAGAAATTATACATCAAAATTTGAGTAATTTTTGGAAATTTTTCACTTTTTATAATTTTCTTAAAGCTGTCATCACATTTAAATTTTAAAAAATATTTATGCTTTTCAAAAAAATTCTAAATATTATTATGAAGGTTTATTGTATTTTTATTAACTAAACTTCAAAAATTTAGTTCAAATTGATAACATTACCTCTTTTTATTATATAATTAAAAATTGAAAATCCTTTTATCACTAACAGTTTAAACCGCAGAGCATGTTTTTGAAATAAAATTTCCCAAAACATTTTTTTGCAAATGAATGAAAGTACTAGACATGTTTTTATAGTTTACCCAATAATCAATCAAGCACCTGATAGTGCCCTAAAAGTAAAAACACTATAAATATAAACTCTCAAGAATAAGTGAAAATCTATAAAGAGAATGATTCCGCTCAATTTTACATATATTCTAGGGTAAACTTTGAAAACATGACCTGTGGTTTCACTCATTTTCAGTTTGAGGATTGTGGAATTTTTTTATCAAACGGGTGTTTGAGGTTTGAAACGTTATCAAATCAAGGAATTTTTTGTAACAACGTTAACTGAGCTGACGTGGCAGAGGGGCAATTTCAAAAAATCATATTCACTATTTTAAAAAATAAAAATATAAAAGAAAGCACGTAGTTCATCCCCAAATCCATTTTCTTCTTCAACATTTCTGTAACCAAAAATTCATATTCATTTCCTTTCTCTCTTATATTCCTACCCACTTCTTCTTTGTCTTCACTTGCCTCCATCTTCATTGTTCTAAACCTAATTTCTCTTTTCCATTTTTTTCAATGGACAATTTTTCTTATTCAATCAAAATAGCTCAAATCTATAATTTCAAATCTCTTGTTTATTTCTCTCAGCCACAAATTAAGAATGAAAAAGGCACAAACGTAAGTGGATGAGAATGAAAAGAGCATCGTCGGAAGTGGGTGAGATAGATTCCTCTCAAATCTATAATATCATATCTCTTTTATATTTCTCTCATCTGCAAATTAAAAATGAAAATGGCATAATCGGAAGTGGGTGAGAATGAAAAGAGCGTCATCGGAAGTGGGTGACCGATGATGATGGCAAAGGCGTAGTTTTGTTCCAAGATTTGCATAGGATTTTATCTCTTGGTTCTTGATTTTGTATAGCTTTTGTATTTTTAATTTTGTAAATGAATACATTTCTGAGATAGGTAATTAACTATCTCATTTTCTGTGAATTTTAGTCAAAAATGAAGTTTTTTATGGTTTCACTTTGCAAACTGCAATAAGTTGTTTGTTAAAGTTGAGTTTTCCAAGTTTGATTGGTATTTCTGGAAATTTTTGCTAGATTAATCAAGTTTTGCAAATTAGAAAAAAATAGTGTCAGAAAATTTAGGTAAAAAATGAGTAGAAAGTTGAAGAAGATGATAGAAAAATGTTGATTTCCCAAATTGCCCCTTTGCCACGTCAGCTCAGTTAACGCTGTTACAAAAAATTCCTTGATTTGATAATGTTTCAAACCTCAAACACCCATTTGATAAAAAAAAATTCTATAGCCCTCAAACTAAAAATGAGTGAAACCACAGGTCATGTTTTTGATGTTTACCCTATATTATATCAAAGAATAAAAGGTGTATTCGCTTGTAATTCTAAAAAAAATGATCCCTCTCTTTTCTTTCTCTCATATATCTGGCCGAAATTCACCTTACATGTGGGAAAACATTATGTTGATTTACTCCTTAATGGTTGGTGAAAAGGTGCCTTTTTAGTTGGTAGTTATGACAGTTTTGGTGGTTGAAAAGTCAGTGGAAAACAACTTAACCGCATACATCATTTTGGCGTTTCGCGATCATGACTTTGTTCTCCAAAACATTTATTTCTCAGTGTGCGTTATCGTAGCGCGAGTCTAGGTCATGGGCCCAAAAAGATGGAATATATGATTTTTCTTCAAGACTTAGTCATTTTGAGCTTTATTAAAATCACCAATATTTACCTTCAAATTGCATACATTTGCATCATTTTCTACACTTTTTTCATTAAAAACAAATTCCAAGTAATTTTCCTCCTCATTTCACCTAAAACCTGTAGTTGCACAAAAACAACTACATACCACGTGAAATCTAAATGAAAGTAAAATCACCAAGAACATATATGTGTTTGTGAAGAAATATACACTAGATATAAGTGTTGTTTTGACACTTATCAAGCGTATGGACGGCATAGAAGCGGAAAAAAATACTTAAAAATGTTTATGCGGAAATAATCAATGAACTTCAAAAACATCCCTTATGATTTCACTCATTAGCTAAAAGAGGGAAAAAAATTTCATAAAAAATAATAGTGTTAGAGGAGGTATTTCAATCAATTTAACATTCCTATAATTTAACCATATTATTTAGTAATTATACATCAAAATTTGAGTAATTATTGGAAATTCTTCATTTTTTTATAATTTGTTTAAAGTTGTCATCACATTTAAATTTTTAAAATATTTATACTTTTCAAAAAAATTTTAAGTTTTATTATAAAGGTGTATTGTATTTTTTTAACTTAACTTCAATAATTTAGTTCAAATTGATAAAATTACTTCTTTTTATTACATAATTAAAATTGAAAATCCTTTTTTCGTTAACAGTTTCAACCATATAGCATGTTTTTGAATAAAAATTTCCACAAAACATGTTTTTGAAAATGAATGAGAGTACAAGACATGTTTTTATAAATTACCCAATAATCAATCAAGCACCTAATAGTGCCCTAAAAAGAAAAAACACTACAAATATAAACTCTCAAGAATAAGCGAAAATCTATAAAGAGAATGATTCCGCTCAATTTTACATATATTCTATCGAAGAATAAAAGTTGTATTTGCTTGTAATTGTAAAAATAATGATCTCTCTCTTTTCTTTCTCTCTTATATCCGGCCGAAATTCACCTTACATGGGGGTAAAGAGTTATGTTGATTTACTCCTTACATGGGGGTAAAGAGTTATGTTGACAGTTTCAGCGGTTGATAAGTCAACGGAGAAGAATTTATCCGCACACATAATTTTGGTGTGTCGCGATCATGACTTTGTTCTCCAAAACATTTGTTTCATAGTGTGCATTATCACGAGCACGAGTCTAAGTCATGGGCCCGTGTAGATGGAATATATGATTCTTCTTCAAGAGTTGGTCATTTCTAGCTTTATTAAAATCACCAATATTTGCCTTCTAGATTGCATACATTTGCATTATTTTTCACACGTTTTGTATTAAAAACCATTTCTAAGTAATTTGCCTCCGCATTTCACCTAAAACCTGTAGTTGCACAAAAACAACTACATACCACGTGAAATCTAAATGAAAGTAAAATCACCAAGAACATATATGTGTTTGTGAAGAAATATGCACTAGATATAAGTGTTGTTTTGACACTTATCAATTGTATGGAGGACATAGAACGGAAAAAAATACTCAAAATGTTTATGTGAAAATAATCAAGAGTAAACTTCAAAAACATCCCTTGTTGTTTCACTCCTTTTTGAAAACATGTCTCGTGGAAGTTTTTTTTCAAAAACTTGTGTGAGCATGGGATTTTGTACCAGCTCACGCGTTCAATGATAATGGCTTTTCGGGATTTTTATCCTTGAAATACACAATTTTCAAGTATTTAAAGATTTCCAAATGGGAATGTTCCTCATCACCAATTTAAGGACTTAACTTATTTTTTAAGACTTTAAAAATTAGATTTTGATGAAAATTAATTTATTATAATTTCAAAAAATTAAAAATATGTTTAAATATTAAAAAAATTAAAAAATAAAAATCGGATGAAAAATCGGGAAACCACAAGACCGGTCTCGCTAGGCTTCTAGCCAGAGTTACGGCGAGTCTCGCCAAAATTCAGGCGAGGGGGGAAATTAATTTCTTTCCTTTTTGGATTTGCGGGATTTTTCGCCTATAAATATTCATGGAATTTTCAGTATTCTGGACCTAGAAATTTTCAGAAAAAGTATGCTTTTCATAAGAAGAACAACACCAAAAATATTTTCTTACATTCGGATCCAAAACACGTTTGGATTCCGAAACCGTAAAATTTTCAAATCAACTTTCTTCCTTTTTCTTTTCTTAAAAAATCCTCAGATATTCTCGTGACTAAAACTAATTTAGAACCCGAGTTTGATTATCTTTTGGATAAATAAACATTTATTTTCCATCCAAACTACAACCTTAAAAATGAACGAGGAACGCTCCTGGGGATCATACAAATACGCCGAAGTGGATTCACGTCGAAAGGGTAAGCCTCTGAGTTCCTAGAGCTGCTTCATCTCGTGCTTCTTGTATTTTTCTTATTTTTATTTTATATGTGGACCTAGGAATATTTTTACTTTCTTTTATAGTAAATATCAATGTAATATTTATTCTTCTTCTTTTCTATTTATGAAAATTCATGTTAGAATACCCCCACGAAGGGAATAAAAATTATTCTCGGATAAGAGGCCTCACTCTTTACCATGTGGTCATTTCCACTAATAAAAAATGACCAACATATGTGTTAATAAAAATGAATCTTTTTATTTCTAAATAAGAAATTTTCAATCATCGATATTTTAAGTAGGCCACATGAGCCTCGCCATGATCAAATCGAGCATTCATGTAAATATTCATGTTGTACTGTATACCATGTGCTAACCTTTGTGGATGCAGGAGATTATGATTAGATATATGTTTAGGATTTTATTTTTTCCTTCGGGGTATCGCAATTTCAATTATATTTTTTGGGAAATGTAATTAATAGATTAGGTGGGCGGTTGCATCCCCCGAGGTTTTGTAATTTTAATCTTTACTTTTCCGCATTTACTTACCTCTTTATGTACTGTTTGATTGCTTTCTAACTATACGTGAATCATGCAATATAACTCAAAAATGACATAAGTTCGAATATGCACAATTAAGAAATATGATTTTCTATAGATGTAATATAATGTGATCTAATAAGAAATAAGCAACGTATCCCGAACCCGAATCTCTGTGTCTTAGTGGGCCATCCCCCGGATGTTAAGCCTCATAGGACTTTAATTCCTAGAAAGAGCTAATCTAGGTGGTGACTCTACACTAAGAGATGGCGGATTCGGGTTTGATCAATCTCAAATGTTTCCTACTTTCTCAATCAAACTTTTCGGGTCCCCAATCCAGTACTTTTTCATTTTCAACAAAAACACCCTGGTGAACCGCGCCTCTCATCTCAGCACTCTCTCAGCCCATTGCATCTTTGTCATCCCCGCTCATAGTGGCGACTCTACTGGGGATTTTTCTTAAACATTTTTTTAAAAGGTTTTAGATTTTGGATAAGTGCCAAAAATTGTTGATCGCATTATTCCATATTTTCTTAATTATGACATATTCGTAATTTCGCATTGTAATAGAGGGGATTAGCCCGTAAGTTTGAGATACCCCTATTATCGCGAAGCTCTCTCTTGTACTAATCTACCTTTCTGAGAATAGATTGTACTTGAGCTGGTGGAGCAGTTGTTGCCATATCGCAAGTACCTCCTTCGTTAGAACCCATTTGGGGAGAGGCTTGGAGTGTATTTTAGTGCAACAAGACCCTTCTACATCAACAACTCAATTACAAACCTCATGTAAATAAGTCGTAGGCATTTTCCCTAGGGTGTTACTCAACAAATGACCATGCATTATATTTTCTTGCAGGTGCACGCCTTAGTATCTTCTTGGTACTAAGATGAACCAAACTTAGAATAGAGACTAGCCAAAACCCTAAACGCGAGAGTTGTATGGTTGGAAGTTTAGATGTTGCATGCTATATGCTACATACTTATTATTTATACAAATGTCATGCTAACCACAAATCTTAGCGTAGACACTTGAACGCACACACTTATAATGTTAAAACGATGTAACATAGCATTTTCTCATCATCATGATACCAAATCGGTGTCACATACACTTAGGATTAGTTAACACTTTAGATCGTGTCTAGGATAACGTAAAACCACTTAGAAACATCACTTATCCCTTTTCAGCAAGATGTCAACTTGACATCCGGCTATTAGCCCGTAAAGGGCAAACATACATTTCTTTTACTACATGATGTCCACTTGACATCTGACACTTAGCCCACAAGGGGAAATAATATATCCTACATGTCACCTTTGAGATGTCCACTCGACGTCCAACTCATAGCCCACACGGGGCAATCACACATACCACATAGCCCAAAAGGAGCAAATACCTACCAAACCATTTTCCCCACATTAGGTGATATCCCAGCTGACATCCGAACCTAAGCCCACACGGGGTGAACTTATTTCAAAAACCTTACCTTACCAAATCTTCAATGGTATATGCTTAATACCTGAACCATTAGCCCACACGGGGCAATGATTCGTACATCACCACATACCTTCAAACAGTGATGACCACACGGGTATCAAAAACTCCACCCTAATTGGGAAAAATATTCAAATCATTCATTAGATAGCTACATACAGTAGTTGTTTCCATTTTATTCTTATTAGGGTATATCACACTGCTTACTAAAAATCAATTTTGACCTCCTCATTTTCATGAGATCTAGTCATAGTACAAAATCTTAAAATATTAACCTATTACCATACTAGGTAGCTTGGTCACCTCACTTACACCACTAGTATTACGATGTCACATGTACATCGTATAGATCTCAAATCCAACCACAAGTGTTGGATTTTTCACCCATTTTCATTTTTACCTGATGACTAACTTGTTTGTTTCAAATGGATTGACAAATATATTTCACATCATGGCATGCTAACCCCTTATGAATGAAGCCATAACATCAAACATCTCATGCATTTTTCACATCACGAATCATGTCATGAATCCTAAACGCATGGTCTAATCTTTTACTTGTGTATCTGTTAGTCCATAAACAGGCTCTTAATAACAGCATATGGGGGTGAATGCTTGATCTTGGTTACTTTTAATTATTTTAAAGTTATTTGCCAAGTTCTATTTTTTTATATGCATACGGAGTATGCGTGCTGAGTGCGATATAATAACTTATAAACTGTTCAGCTTTTCTGGCATAATTTATCTTCAATCTTTAGCTGAGTAAGGCTACTCAGCACAGATCAGATAATAAGCAAGATAATGAATGAGAGAAAGAGATGAATGAGCTGATCACTACTAAAGCTTAAATCTTAAAGTTAGAACGTCAACACCTAAGATTTATCCTGGTTCGGCCCCTACCCTACCTCCAGTTCCCAGATACCGTCTCCTAGCTTTAATCCACTAGTGAATCATTCCTTCAATAGGCGAAGAAGCATTTACAATGGGTAGACATTATTATAGAAAGTACCCTCCTTTCTAACTACCGCTCAACTCAGTTTGGGTACCCTTCCCAAACTGACTCTTAGATTAAATAGAAATGCGAGCTAGAATCAACTTATAGAAGCGTTGAATCCTTACAATGTTAATCTAAGTAATTTCTCTCTATTACAAACAAATATGACTTTGATGTTTGTTGATTGCTTGCGGTGGAATTTCTTTGATAGCTAGAGTGATTTGCGCAGCGTTTTAGCTCTTAAGAAATTCAAGGTAATTCACCAAGTTTGAAAGTCTGGTCTAGTCTTCTATTTATACTTTAAAGCTATGTTAAGTAGTCATTACAAACTTTACGATATTGTTGATCTTCTCATCTCTTCAAATATTTTGAAAATTCTTGTTAGAAAAAAATTCCAAGATGTTTAGAGATAGAATTTGAACGTTGAGGCGTGATAAAATTCTGTTAACAAAATCTTGTTTGTCTTCAAGTAATTTGGTTCTAAGAGAGACGCGCTAGAATGCAACGTGGACTCTTCTCATTGGATAACCTTGTTGACGTTGATAGATTTCCATGGAGACACTTGAGATGTGGTGCATAACAGAAAATTCCTTTTACTTAGACTATAGCGAGGAATCTCTGACATCCGTACTGACACTTTTTGGTGTTGTGAGGACCACAGAAATCTTCATTAATTTCAGTGCCTTTTCTCATGAAAAATGATTAAAGAATATTTCATTCCTTCACAAATGAAGTTAGTAGCACATGTGTCATTAAGTCTCTACGTGTCAAAAGAAATGCTTTTAATTAAATAAAAGCAGGACTCAGCATGAGCTGAGTGAAGTAATCTTAAACTATGTAGTACTCATCACAGACTCAGCTTTTCCTACTCTAAGTCATAACTTAATTAATTATCCAGCAAAACTGAGTTATTTTCCCTTGAATAAACTCAAGTCAGCTTTATAAATTAAGAGTCTACTTAGTACTCAATTAATTTCATTATCCTAGATAGTTTGCTATTTTCAAAACAACCTAATACTATGATGTACTATTAACCTGGGTTCTATAATCTCCCCCATTTTGACAGATAGCAAACTAGGTAGTAGAAGAAGTTAATTGAATAAATAGTTCAGAGATTACAGAATACCTAAAAGCGGTGTAAAACTCCCTTATGCTGAGTGACTTCCCTTAGTTAGCTTGAGCTCCCCATATTGAGTGAGTCTTCTACAAGCAGCTCAGCTCCCCCATACTTGGAGGATTTCTTCTTTGATTTGGGATAATGTTTTACTTTAGTTTTTATCATTAGAGGTTTGGTCTCTTGTATGTTTTCCTGTACTTCATCATTAAATATACAGCAAAAAATATACACAACATATAAAGTTAAGAAGATCTTAACTTGAGGTAGGAATTTGTAATTTTTATTAAGAATATCAAAAATGACTTAGTCAGTACATAAAATATGTCCTGAGCTAAGATTACAAGCTAGGCCATATTACAAGTTCTACAACTACTCGGTACATGGCCTAGAGTATTTTTTATGCGCTGAAGAGGAAGATCCAGCAATCTTGGTCTTGTCGTGATTGGTCTTGCTAGAAGTATGCAGTGGATGAGAATGCCTTGGAAGAGATCCCTTGTTGAGATTTGCCATACTGAGCGCATCTTCAGCTACCTTCTCCCCCTTTGCTATCTAACCTTGAACAATCTGATAAATACAAACATTAAAGGCGTCGAGTGCAACTTGGAAGCTCTCTTACTGGCCAATTATCTACGGGGAAATTTCTTGCTCCATTTGCCCCTTGGTTGAGAGGGAGTCTTGATTGTTCAACTCACTAAGAAGAAGATGGTGTTAACGCGAGAGATGAACTATCTAGTCAAAACCTTGACTCGCAAACTGTTGAAAACACTAGAGGAGACCTTGAAAGTCTGTTGTTGTCAGTGCAATCTTCAGCTGAGATTCAATGTTAAGAATTTTAGGACTAATGGATGAGATACACCTTGATGTGTAGTCAATATCTTTTCAATCTAGCTCTCCCATCTTGAGAGGTTGATCTTCGCCATCATTGAAGTTGATAGAAAGATCTCCATCATCATCTTTAGCTTCCTTAGCTGGGGGCTCCTGTGCTAAGTTAGGTAGCACAGCTTATGGCATACAGAGTTGATTTGAAAGCTAGGGAACTCCTTTAAGATGCCATAACGCTTGACATATATTCTATATGACCTATTATTAGTTGAGTAACCCAAAAAGATACCTTCATCAAACTTAGGATCAAACTTTCCTAATTGCTCTTTGGTGTTAAGAATATAACACCTACAACCAAAAGATCTGAGATGAACAATCTTAAGCTTGCGCCCTCGCTAAAGCTCATAAGGTGTTTTCTCAAGAATTAGGTGAATTAAAACCCGATTCAAGATATAATAGGCTATGTTAACAGCTTTTCCCCAAAAGTACTTTGGTAGATTGTTATCACTCACCATGGATCTAGCCATCTCAACCATTATCCTATTCTTCCTTTCCACAACCCCATTTTGTTGAGGTGTATAAGGAGAAGAGAAGTCGTGGTCAATGCCATACGCTGAACAGAATTCTTCGAAATGGAAATTCTCAAATTCACATCTATGATCACTTCAGATTCTACAAATTTTATCTCCTGTTTCGTTCATTATCCGTTTACTGAGCTTCACAAAAAATTCATAAGTCTCGTCTTTGCTACTTAGAAAGACTACCCATGTGAATCTTGTGAAGTCATCTACAACCACCAATGAAAACCTTTTACCACCTAAGCTCCTAGGCTGAACTGGGCTGAAAAGATCAAGGTTGAGTAACTCCAATGGTCTCTTAGTTACTACGTGATTTACAGATCTAAATGATTTCTTAACTTGCTTACCAAGATGATAAGCAGAGCAGAGTTTATCCTTTTCAAAGCTGATATTGGGTAAACCCACAACTAATTGCTTTTTGGCCAGTTTGGACAGAATGCTCATATTTATATGACCCAACCTTCTATGCTAAAGCTACAAATTATCCTCCTTAGATACAAGACAAACGTTGGTGGAGCCAAGGGATAAATCAATTATATAAATATTATTGATGCTGGGAGCAAAGAGTATAGTTGAGTCAGTCTTACAGTTAATTACTTAGCATCCTGCTGAGTTAAACTTAACCTTCTAACCTTTATCGCAGAGCTAGGCTACACTGAGTAGGCTGAACTTCAGACCTTTGACAAGAGAAAACTCTTCGATTGAAAGAGAGATAACAACATTGCCACAGCCTACAATCTTGCCTTTTTAGTTATCTCCAAAACTGACACTTCCATTTCTTATGCGCTCCAATGAGATGAAATGGCTTTCATCTCCCATCATATGCCTTGAGCATCCTCTATCCAAATACCACATTCAAGAGTCATCAGTTGATTTAAGGCTCACATGCAAAACAGTTACGTTTTCTTAGGTACCCATGCTTTCGAGCTGGATCCTCCTTTGTTAGCAGTGCTTAAGTTTGACCAGTTATACTCATCGTAATAACAATTTTTATGCCTACAAAGAACTGTGGCATGTCCAGCTTTCCAACAAAAATCGTACACCATTTTAGGTTTGGGCTGGCTTGCTTTCTTTTATTTAGAGGAATTCTTCCTCTTAGAATTGCGAGTTTGGTTACTCTGAGTTTGACTGTTGGCTACAGGAGGAACCTCTGTCTTCTTTAAAGTCGTTATCTCAACAGTCAACTCATCTAATTGCTTAGTGAGCTTGCTGATAGCACATTCTTGATACTCAGCCTTTTCTTGAAGAAAGCAGATATTAGGCGATAAGGAAGCATTAGTATCTTCCAAATCATCACTTCTCCTCACTATCTCTTTGATGTTCTTCACTAATTTATTAGTCAGTTTCATAACATCATAGAGAGCCTGGGCGAATTCACCAATAGATAAAGGAACTTCAGAATGTACCTCAGCTTGAGAAGCTTTTCCTTTATCACGCTCAGCTTCAGAGTTAATAGTAGAATGATCTCTACCGGAGGTAGATGGTGAGCCTTGGCCACGTTGATTCTCAATAGCCATCAAGCAGAGTTGGTCAAATCAGTAGCTTCCTCATCAGATGATGAAGATTCTTCTTAATCACTCTAAGTGGCAGCAAGTGCCTCATTTTCTTGGAGAACCTCTTCTTGAACCTATCCTTCTTCTCCTTGGGACAGCTTGACTGGATGTGGCCTTTCTCTCCACAACCAAAGCATTTGATGTCTTTGTTGTTCTCCTTCTTTGATCCTTTGTCAGCTCCTTGTCGGTGCTAAGTTGACTTGATTTTACCAAGAAACTTCTTCTTGTTGTTGAACTTCCTATCCTTCTTAATGAAGCGTTTGAAACACCTGGTCAGAAAGGTCATTTTCTCATCAGAGTCGTAGCTAGTGGAGTCATCTGATGAATCTACTTTAAGGACAATGGCTTTGCCCTCCTTGCCTCAATTCCACTTGGAGTCATCTGAGTATTTCCTTAGAGACATATCATGAGTTAGCAAGGTCCTATTAGCTCATCATAGCTGTAGGTCATAAAATCATGAGCCTCCTCGATAGTGCTCTTCTTAGAGTCCCACTCTACTGTAAGAGTGCGAAGAATCTTCTTGACGAGCTCCTCCTCGGTGAACTCCTTCCCAAGCACCTTCAGTTCATTAACAATGTTAATGAACTTGATATTCATGCTTTGAATACCCTAGCTGGAACCCATCATGAACATCTCATACTCCCTCAGCAAGAGATTGATCTTTGACTCCTTGACCTTGTTAGTCCCCTCATAGGTAATCTCCAGCTTCATCCAAATCTCCTGTGCAATTTCACATCCTAAGACCCTGTTGAACTTAGTAAGATCTAATGCATAGTGTAAGTAATTAATCATTGTGGCATTCTCTTTGAGAAGCCTCAGGTTAGCGTCATCGTAGTCCTCTGGATCTACTAGCATACCCACACCGTTCCTCATAACTGTGGGACCTCTGAGACCAAGCTCGATAGCGAGCCAGGCCTGCATGCTTTGGGACTAGATGAAATTTTTCATTTGATTTTTCCAGAATGTATAATGATTACCATCGAAAAGAGGTGGTCTAGTAACAGACATTCCCTCCTTAAAGAGAACTTCTTGATTGGAACCAGCATTATAGTTTTTGTAAGCCATTTATAGATCTAACTCAAAGATGATTAGTCTAAAAGTTGAGCAACTGCTTTGATAACACATGTTGGTCCGTAAACGGGCTCTTAACAATAGCAGAGCGGGGGTGAATACTTGATCTTGGTTACTTTTAATTATTTTAAAGTTATTCAAGTTCTTTTTTTATATGTGTGCTAAGTGCGATATAAAAAATTATAAACTGCTCAGCTTTGCTAGCACAATTTATCTTCAAATCTTTAGCTGAGTAAGGCTACTCATCACAGATCGGATAACAAGCAAGATAATGAATGAGGGAAAGAGATGAATGAGCTGATCACTGCTAAAGCTTAAAGCTTAAAGTTAGAACTTCAACACCTAAGATTTATCCTGGTTTGGCCCCTAGCCCACCTCCAGTCCCTAGATATCATCTCTGAGCTTTAATCCACTAGTGAGTCATTCCTTCAATAGCGGAGAAGCCTTTACAACAGGTAGATACTATTACAGAAAGTACCCTCCTTTCTAACTACTGCTCAACTCAGTTTGGGTACCCTTCCCAAACTGACACTCAGATTAAATAGAAATGGGAGCTAGATTCAACTTATAGAAGCATTGAATCCTTACAATGTTAATCTAAGTAATTTCTCTCTATTACAAACAAATGTGACTTTGATGTTTGTTGATTGCTTGCGATGGAATTTCTTTGATAGCTAGAGTGATTTGCTCAGCGTTTTAGCTCTTGAGAAATTCGATTGAGGGAAGTGAGAGAAAAACACAGGGACTTAGACAACGTGTGATAGCATTTGCCCCACCAAAGATGAAAGATCAACAAAAAGATCTCCAGATACAAAACATCCACTAACTATCAAAATCAGTCAATCAAAGGAATGAAGTATGCAAAGATTAAAAGGATCAAAGCCAGAAAAAGACTAAAGTGTCAACAAAGCAAATTGAAGTCAAATGACCGATGCAATACTAAAGATAAAAAGGAGTCAGATCATTGAGCATGCCAACAACTCCTTCGTATGACTCACTACCATTTGTGGGGCAATCATTACACCATTGAATAATTGATTTCATAAGCAAACGTTGATGATCAAACATTATCGCATGTATCTCAAGCTAGCAAAATGGCATGAGTACAAACCAATCGATCAAAAATGCTGAATGGGACAACAACTGAAGTCGTGGACATGAACGGTAGCCAATCTATCAAATCAACCAAATCTTACACATTTGCTATCACGCATAGGTGAAAGAAATGAATTGGTAAAAAGCAGTATCAATAAAAAAATAAATTAGACTGTCAATTAACACTCTGTTGTTGAGCAAAAATTAGAGCCTCTTTTCAAAACAGAAAAAGAGTAATCCGCTAAGCTTAAAACCTGAAAAAGCAGCTTAGGCAAAACTTAGGACATCGAGAGAACCACATTGATTAGAAAACCTGAGAGGGCTAATCGATGGTAAGAGTCAAATCCTTTGAAACATTAACATTTATACCCCTGTTAAGTTCATCAATGAATTATCATTTTTGCTGAATCTTTATGCATATGCGTATTTTGATTGCTTGCATGCCAATGGTAGAATATCGCAAATAAGCATCCAAACGTAAAAAATAATAATAAATAAAAGAAAGAAAAAATGAGTCTGCTAGATTGAAAACCTGAAAGGATGGTCCAGGCAAAAATTAGAACCAAAGAAAAATCAAGACCATCATCTCATCTTAGGAATGGTATGTGACATCCTATACCTCCAAACACATCAGGTAAATAGCCTCCAAGCGATCATTGCTTACACAACAGGATCAATGACTCATTCAAACCCTCCTCAAGCAAAATCAAAACTTTAAACTCGAATCTGATTCAACAAACCCATGGTCGTCACTTCGAGGAAGTCATCTATGGAATCCCCAACGAGACCAATTTAGGGGCACCCATACACCAACACAAGAGAAGGCTCTCCATTGAATGAAGCCCATAATGCCTACAACAGATGAACATACATCATATGATAAACATTGTTCACGCATAAAATCATACATACATGCATCATGTCATTTACAGGAAAAAATAATGCCAAACTGGGGCAATACCATCCTTGTGAATAAGAAACTCCACCTCCACTTGAGGAGTCTGCAAACATCAAGAAGGGCGATGGCCCACTCAAGCCTAAAGTCAACATTGCAACATCACAAGAGCATCATAAACAATTGTGTGGTTTTCGGGACATCCCCGAATTTCCATTAAACACATTTATTCATCATGTTTTAATTTTTTGATTGAAGGGGAAAAAATTTTTGCTTCGCATAAACTCAATCAAATAATTAAAACATGCATCATAAAAATGTATTAACATTATGCTTTTCTCTGATTTGTCATAGGAAGCAAATCAACATTCTACCACAGAAACATAACCGAAGAAAGAAACGGTTATGTTAATGAGATCGCCTTTGAAATGGATTCAGGCATCTTGCTCTAGCAATTCCAATGGTCAAAACCAACCGAAGGTCAACTCACAAGGGGCACATGATGACTGTAACTGAAGAAAGAAATGATTGCCGGTTATTAAAAGGACATCGTATAAAGAAACGGTCGACTTGCCCGCAAGGGGTATCAAACACTAAGGGATTCAAAAGAAAGAAACGGATAGTTCTGTGAGGACACAGTGCCAAAAAGGAAGGCCCACATCATCACCAATCGAGGGTAAAAGAAGTCACCAACCACACCGGTCAGGTATATTCTCAATCCCTCCGCTACATTTCGTGTGATCATACTAGTTATACAACCAGCGATGATCACAAAAGGGGCAGCTGTGAGCATGGGATTTTGTACCATCTCGAGCTTTCAATGATGATGACTTTTTGGGTTTTTTATCCTTGTATTACACAATTTTTTAGTATTTAAAGATCTCCAAATGGGAATGTTCCTCGTCGCCAATTTAAGGACTTAACTTATTTTTTAAGACTTTAAAAATTATATTTTGTTGAAAATTAATTTATTATAATTTCAAAAAATTAAAAATATGTTTAAATAGTAAAAAAATTAAAAAATAAAAATAGGACGAAAAATCAAGAAACCACAAGACCTGCCTCGCCTCGCCGGATATTAACTTCTTTCCTTTTTGGATTTGCGGGATTTTTTTCCTATAAATATTCATGGAATTTTCAGTATTTTGGATCCCGCAATTTTCAAAAAAAGTCTGTTTTTCTCAAGTAAAACAACACCAAAAATATTTTCTTACATTCGGATTGAAAACACGTTCGGAATCCGAAACCTTAAAATTTTCAAATCAACTTTCTTCCTTTTTCTTTTCTTCAAAAATCTTAAGATATTCTCAGGTCTAAAACAAATTTATAACCTGAGTCTCATTATCTTTTGGATAAATAAACATTTATTTTCCATCAAAACTACAACATTAAAAACAAACGAGGAACACTCCCGGGGATCATACGAATACGTCGAAGTGGATTCACGTCGAAAGGTTAAGCCTCTGAGTTCCTAGAGTTGCTTCATCTCATGCTTCCTGTATTATTCTTATTTTCATTTTATATGTGAACCTAGGAATATTTTTACTTTCTTTGATTGTAAATATTAATGTAATATTTATTCTTTTTCTAATCTATTTATGAAAATTTATGTTAGAATACCCACACGAAGGGAATAAAAATTATTCCTGGATAACAGGTCTCACACTTTTCCATATGGTAATTTTCACTAACAAAAAATGACCAACACATGTGTTAATAAAAATGAATCTTTTTATTTCTAAATAAGAAATTTTCAATCGTCGATATTTTAGTTAGGTCACACGGAACTCACCAAGATCAAATCGAGCATACATGTAAATATTCATGTTGTACTATATACCATGTGCTAACCTTTGTGGATGCAGGTAGATTAGGATTAGATGTATGTTTAGGATTTTATTTTTTCCTTCAGGTATCGTAATTTCAATTATATTTTTTGAGAAATGTAATTAATAGATTAGGCGGGCGGTTGCATCCCCTGAGGTTTTGTAATTTTAATCTTTACTTTTCCGCATTTACTTACCGCTTCATGTACGGTTTTATTGCTTTCTAACTATATGTGAATCATGCATTATAACTCGAAAATGACATAAGTTCGAATATGCACAATTAAGAAATACAGTTTTTTGTATATGTAATATAATGTTATCCAGTAAGAAACAAGCAACTTATCCCGAACCTGAATCTTTGTGTCTTAGTGGGCCGTCCCCCAGACGTTACGCCTCACATGACTTTAATTCCTGGAAAGAGCTAATCCAGGTGGCGACTCTACACTAAGAGACAGCGAATTTAGGTTTAACCAATCTAAAATGTTTCCCGCTTTCTCAATCAAACTTTCCAGGTCCCCAATCCAACACTTTTTCATTTTCAACAAAAACGGCCCAGTGAATTGCGCCTCTCATCTCAGCCCGTGCTCGGCCCATCGCTTCCGTGTCGTCCACTCACAATATGCCATGTGATTGGTAATCATTAGCGAAAGGAGGACAAAAATATTTTTTTTCATAAAAAATAATAGTGTTAAAGGAGGTATTTCAATCAATTTAACTATCTTATAATTTAACAATATTATTTAGAAATTATACATTAAAATTTGAGTAATTTTAAGAAATTCTTCATTATTTTATAATTTTCTTAAAGTTGTCATCACATTTAAATTTTAAAAAATATTTATGCTTTTCAAAAAAAATCTAAATTTTATTATGAATGTGTATTGTATTTTTATTAACTAAACTTCAAAAACTCAGTTCAAATTAATAAGATTACATCTTTTTATTAAATAATTAAAAATTGAAAATCGATTTTTTCGTTAACAGTTTAAACCACAGAGCATGTTTTTGAAAAAAAATACACAAAACATGTTTTTGAAAATGAATGACAATACAAGACATGTTTTTAGAGTTACCCAACAATCAATCAAGCACCTAATAGTGCCCTAAAAAGTAAGAACACTACATATAAACTCTCAAGAATAAGCGAAAATCTATAAAGAGAATGATTCCGCTCAATTTTACATAAATTCTATCGACGAACAAAAGGTGGATTCACTTGTAATTCTAAAAATCGTGATCTCTCTCTTTTCTTTCTCTCATATATTTGGCCGAAATTCACCTTACATGGGGGTAAAAAGTTTTGTTGATTTACTCCTTAGTTGTTGGTGAAAAGGTGCCTTTTCAGTTGGTAGTTATGAAAGTTTCGACAGTTGAAAAGTCAGTGCAGAAGAACTTATTCGCATACATCATTTTGGCGTGTCGCGATCATGACTTTATTCTCCAAAACATTTGTTTCGTAGTGTGCATTATCATGAGCGCGAGTCTAAGTCTTGTGCCCTAACAGATGGAATATATGATTCTTCTTTAAGAATTAGTCATTTTGAGTTTTATTAAAATCACCAATATTTGCCTTCAGATTGCATACATTTGCATCATTTTCCACACTTTTTGCATTAAAAACCAATTCCAAGTAATTTGCCTCCTCATTTCACCTGACAATCTATAGTTGCACAAAAACAACTACATACCACGTGAAATCTAAATGAAAGTAAAATCACCAAGAACATATATGTGTTTGTAAAGAAATGTACACTAGATATAAGTGTTGTTTTTACACTTATCAAGCATATGGACGATGTAGAAGCGGAAAAAAAATACTTAAAAATGTTTATGCAGAAATAATCATGGGTAAACTTAAAAAACATCTCTTGTGATTTCACTCATTTTAGAAAACATGCCTTGTGAAAAGCTTTTTTAAAGACATGCCATGTGATTGGTAATCATTAGTGAAAAGAGGACAAAAATATTTTTTTATAAAAAATAATTGTGTTAGAAGAGGTATTTCAATCAATTTAACATTCCTATAATTTAACCACATTATTTAGAAATTATACATCAAAATTTGGATAATTTTTTGAAATTTTCATTTTTTTATAATTTTATTAAAGTTTTAATCACATTTAAATTTTAAAAAATATTTATGCTTCTCAAAAAAATTCTAAATTTTATTATTATGGTGTATTGTATTTTTATTAACTAAATTTCAAAATTTCAATTCAAATTGATAAGACTACCTTTTTTACCACATAATTAAAAATTGAAAATCCTTTTTCCGCTAACAGTATAAACCATAGAGCATGTTTTTGAAAAAAAAAAATTTCACAAAACATATTTTTGAAAATGAATGAAACTACTGATAACAGAATATATTAGATGAGCCCACACGCCCATAGACAGCCCATAACGTGGCTTCCACAGAGAGAGTCATGTGGCAAACAGTCAAAAAGATAAAAGAGCCGTTACAAACAAGTTCATTATAACCTTAAATGTAACCCGCACATTGATGGCAATGGTCATATTATTCCATATATAGAGCAGAATCACTAAGGAGCAAGGTACAAAAAAACTCATAATCACATTGCTCACATTATACTTATTATTTTCCTAAGAGTCTAACTTTAGCATCGGAGTGCCTATGCCGGATAGACCCGGTCTAGTCCTCTAATTTTAATTATCTTGCAGGTATCTAGCAGTTTGGATCCCACGACATCATCAAGTGGTGCGGTGAGCGTGGACCGAACACAACACCTTTAGTCATTCATTTGTTCAATCTTTGAAAATTAATTATGGCCGGATCAAATCCACATAAGGATCACATGAAGTAAACCATGGGGATAAAAGAAAATCCTGGCATAACAAAGACGAGAATGGAACATTTTTCTATGCCTCCACCGGGGTATACACTGAGGGTAAACGATTAGGGGGGTCATTCTAACAAGGAATTAGATCGAGCCTGACTTGTTGATTCTCGAGGGAATGAAATTCCTTTCACAATAATATCAACCGATCTGGATCGGCAGTTTGAACAATACCAACAAAAGGGCATCCCAGTAGAAATGAGGCTTTTGGCAAACCTAGCAAAGGAAAATATGTACATTGTTGGTGAAGTGCAAAGCTCGGTCAATGTAATGAATGCACGAATAGAGCAAATCTTGGCCAATCGGGAAAGAATTTTAAGAATGGATCAACGCCTGTTTCGAGGAGGGTCAAGCTATTCGAGGACCCAAGGGACTGCTCGATCTCAAAGCTATGTTTACAGAAGGAATTTGACACCACCTTGACCTTCTCAGTATCATGACATTGAGGAGCAGCATGACCCTTGCCAAGAGAGAGTAGAGAGACGTAGGGAGCGTTCCCCGAAGTCCCATATACTCCCAAAGGAGAGTGAGGCCAATAAATGACAACCATCAAAGACAACGATTAAGAAGTTCGGATGTTCCCATTCTAGAAGAGTATCGTAGATTTGATGAGCCAACCCAACATTGTTCACCACTTTTCTACTAATAAGTTTAATAACTTTTTCGCAAAGATTTTGGCTATATATTAATGGTGCCGAAAACTTGTTCACGTAAAGTATAGGTGTTGTCAATAGCACTTATCAAGATAGAAAAATGATGATAATTGCAAGTATACAGCTGCGATGTAGTTTTAAAAGATATCGATCCCACAAGGAAGGACTAGCTCAAAAGATTAACAAGGAAAATGGAATGAAGAAATAAAATAAAATAATTTGAAGTTTTGGATAGGAGGATTAGAATGAAGAAATAGATATATGTATGGAAGATTAGAGATTCTAATATATAGATTTGCCTACGAAATAAGTATAGCAAAGAAAACATGCAATTTCAACAAAGTTATTACGTTCACTAAACTAATCTAACATAATCGATTCTAGACACTCAGATGTCCAATGATTCACCGTAGAGCAACACATGAAATGACTTTTCTAAATCTAGAGTAAAAGAATCAATACAATTATATAAACAGATCCAGTGATTATACACAATCTCGTTAACCCCGAAACTACTCTTAAAGTTAACTCCAAAGCATATAACTTGATTAATATAAAAGACTTAACATGAAATATATATTATAACACATAGACATATCATAAACTTCAAAATAGAAAGTATAAGTTGAAAGTAAAGCAAAGTTGTAAGGTATGCAAGTGAAAGCTAAAGTTGATCAAACTTGTAAAACCCAGTAGGGTGTAAAATAGGTCAGAGGGGGGGTGAATGACTCTTTTTCGAGTTCACTGTTAACTTTAAAAGGTTGCTTCAGAAGTATCTTCTGAGTAAGTATTCTTTACTCAGAATCCCCTTTTTATGCTTAAGTGTTATTAGATGCGGAATTAATATAACACAAAAATAAAAGAGTAGAGTAAGGAAAGTACAAACAAAGATTTTATCCTGGTTCAGCCTCTGCCTAATCCAATCCTTGGAAACTCCCGTCCAAGATTTAATCCACTATTAACTCTTCTTCTGGTGAAGAGTAAACCCTTTACAATGCTTTGACTAAAGTACCCTCCAACAGTCTTTGCTGAGCTATACCAATACAGAAGTACCGTTCTTCTATATCTGAGGCTCTAAGCTTAGTCTCTCTTAAGTACCTTCCTTATGAGATTTCCTAGCTCCCTCACACTAACTTACCCTCGATTTAGTGTGATTTACAATAGTTTATAAGAAAGTGATTTATGTGAACTTCTGAACTTTGTTTCAGTTAGTTCGAACATAAACAAATTAGATTTGAATGTTTGCTGTGAGAATGTTGTAAGCAGATTGAGAATTGATTCACTCTTGAATGCTTTTTTTTAAGATTTTTCAACCTTCCCTAATGGTGGAAATCATCCTTTTATAAAGGGAGAGAATGTTTCCATTGATATTTGGACCGTAGCTAGGAATACTGCCTTTGTCTTCCAATTTTATTTTCGTTAACAATCCATTAAAGTAGCTACTCCAATTCTGATCCACGCCATGCTGTATCAGGTTGATTTTGGGGGTCCACTTTGTACTGCAGATACGTATCAGAATAACAGGTGAGATTTGTTCTTGATTTTGCAACAACTTTTATCTTGTAGTAAATTGAAGAACAGAGCGCGCGGTGGTATTAAATGCGAAGTCAGCTTTCTTGACTTTTGGCACCAAAAGACTAAGTTGACCTTTTGCAATCCTTAGAGTGGCTTTTTAACGATCTGATTCTTAAGTGATCTTCTAAGATATTTAACACCTTATCTGACTTTAAAAGCTTCTAAGAAACCATAGCTCTTTTGACGAATCCTTGTACTTCTGAGGTGACTTCCTTCTGAGCCTTGCTTCTGAACTCAGAACTTACAAAACTATATTCTCTTCAAAATCCAACAATCTCCCTCATTTTGTTGGTTCTGAGTGAATTCAAGCACAGGATGCACTTACTTCCTCATACTCCCTCATAATCTTATGCATATGTTCTGATTAATGAATTACAAGGAAGTTAGTACAACGAAGAGTTGTACTTTTGAACAAAAGTAAAAAAATTTTATTGATAGACTTTATTTACAAAGTTTTTACAAAAGATGAATTCAAAATTACAAAGGTTTTTCTTTAAGTGCTAGAAATTCATCTTGTTGAGTCTTCTCTTGTTGATCTACCTCCATGGCGCTGCTTGAGGGTTCATTGGAAATCATCTGCCTTTCCTAGATCTCCTTGAAGCTATGCTTGTCCTTCTCCCTCCACTCCGCACCAACAAACTGAGCAACTATCTTCTGCTCATCAGTGCAAACCTTTGGATGACATCTTGAACAGCCTTTGCATTTGCTTGCATAGGAGGGACAATCTACTGAATCAGCCTTGCAGCTTTGCTAGGAATAGAGGGAAAGATGCTTTCAAGGATCACTTGGAGAGCCTTATGATTCCATATCCACTGAGTGTTTAGCCCATTCACCAGATGCTGTAGGAACGAAACAATCTCACTATCTTGTGAGCAGAAGGAGTGGAGAGATAGGGCACCAAGCTGATTACTAAGCCCATCAATGCTTTTTTGAAGGGCCTCTGAAGTGCTTGCATTCCTTGCCACCACTATATCTCTGGCTTCAGTTGTGGTCTTAGAAAGGGTAGCAGCATACTTCTTAATGTCTTCTTCTATCTCATTAACAGCCTCATTCTTCTGAGCAAAGGTAGTCTCAGTGATCTGCTTGTGAGCCGCTTCAACACCTTTGAGGATCTCAGATTTCACATCCCTTTTGGAATTCGCAATAGCCTTGAGAGTTTCAACCTTGGTGTTAGTCATATGCTACATCATCTCATCAAGACTACTTTGGATTCTCCCTTACTGCCATAGACAGAAAGCATTCTGAGTCCTGAGCGCTTGTACCTCACTCTTCAGCCCCATGGAGTATTCAATTATTGTGTGCTCAGTGGCAATCCCCAGAGTAGAAATTACATCTGCTATCTTATTCTGGATGATCTCCTTCACCCCACTAACTGCATTATTGATTATCATTAGACCCTTCTCACCATCTTCCATTATCCCGTTCAACTTCTCAAGAGCTTCTAAGATATCAACATAATTACTAAGTCTTATCTCCATGAGAGGCTGCAGATGCTCTATAAGTTCAGAGCAAATTTGTGAAGGAAGGGGAATTACATCAGATCTTTCCATAATTGTTTGTGCTTACTCAGGGATAAGGGTTACACTCTTGGCAAGCTGGCAATTAAAAGTGGTGAATTTGGAATCCACTACTGAGATGTTGAGGCGAAGAGTCATAGTGAGGAGATCATCAAGAGTCTTCCCTACATGATGAAGGGAGTTGACAGGTATAGAGGTACTGGGATTTCCTCCCTCAATAATGTCACCAATCATCCATCCTCTGCTGTTAAGAGACTCATCCCCAAAGATCCTTTACTTCACAGGTCTGGAGATTAGAGTGATGGAGCTGTTGGGATCCACCAGAACCTTTGGCACAGAAAGACGCTGCTGCTGCTGTTATTGCTGCTGAGTCTTGGACTCACTCATAATCTGAGCTTCATCGTCAGAATCATCCTCCAGCACAACTTCTTCTCCCTTTTTACCTTCATCATCCTTATTTTCTTCCTCCCTTATTTCCTCTGGCCTTATATTGTGTTTGTCAAATACAAAGCCGGCCATAGTTATAAATTCATCAGTAGGATCTGATGCTAATGACTGAACACTCCATTCAGTCACTACAGTCCCCTGAGTTTGCTCCTTCTGAAGAGCTGATAGGAATGGATCTTCCTCTAACACGCTCTCTTTCATCAAAGATGGCTTATTAGACTCTTCCTCCTTGTTCTCAATCTTATCTCCCTCTTCTTCATCATTCTTTTCCTTTTTAGTAGCTTCACCTTTCTTGGCCTTAGCCTCAAGCTCTCTGGATATCCTCTGAGCGATACATGTTACAATTTTAAGAGGATCTGTCTCAGTTGTTGGAGTTCCTCCTGGAGTAGACAAGAATTTTTGTGGTGTCTCAAGAGAGGCGGTGAAGAGTGAGAGGGATCAAAGACAACCTTCTGTTGATCCAAAGGAGGAGATTGTGGCTTTTTCTCCAGCAACAAGTTTGTAGGATTTGCCACTATTGGAGGGACTGGACTTGGAACCACTAGAAGAGCCCCTAAGGGCAAGTCAAAATCCACTGAGGTCCCTTCCAAGACCTTACCATCCACTTCCTCTAATTCATCCTCCTCTATCTCAGAGGTGCTCTTCTCTTTCATCTTAGCAGTAAACTCCTCTAGAGCAGGAGTTTTCTTCCCTTCTGACAGAGATATCTTCTCTGCCTCCTATATTGCAATACTTATATCTCCTACCACTTTACGAGGTACATGAGTGAATGTCTCCACTATGCTACTATTTATAGCCTCAACCATGTCATCCTTTTTAAGGTCATCCTCTGGAATGATAGTTTCACCATAGGTTTTAGCTTTCTTCTTCTCCTTCTCTTCCACCTCTTCTGTCTTTTTTTCCACTTCCTCAGCCTCATCCTCACTAGGAATGACCATATTGGGATCAAACTCTCCCCTCTTTCTCTTTGTTAGCATACTTATAGGTTGGTTATCCTCTTTATCTCTTGAGCTACTTTCTTCTTAAGGCATTTGCACTTACTGAATTTTGTTCATGGAATATGTGATTCCTTGAGCCTTCCCTTCAATCACTTCAGCAAGAGTTATTAATACTCCCTCAACAGCAAGTGCCTTACTTCTGCTGATTCTGCTTCTCTTTGCCTTAGGGACTTCTTCCTGTTTCAGCACAGGTTCCCTCTGCCTCTTGGGGGAGACTTCCTCAACCCCTTTAGCCACTTCACCCTTCTTTGCTGCCCTCAGCTCTTT
>CATIWQ010686831.1:0-13132 GCA_949673415.1 Euphorbia schlechtendalii
GGTTCGATATCTTTTAAAACTACATCGCAACTGTATACTTGCAGTTATCATCATTTTTCTATGTGATAAGGGGTATTGACAACACCTACATTTTTCGTGAACAAGTTTTTGGTATTATTATTAAGGATAAGCCTTACTAAAAGAGTATAGCCAAGTCTCACGAACAAGTTTTTGGAATCATTAAGTTATTAAACTTATCAGTGGAAGAGTGGCGATCAATGGGCACTGTCTCTTTGACCTACGAGGCCCAGCCAATCTATCGGTATAAATGAGAGAAACTTCTCAAGTAAAAATTGGGAAAACATATTATTCATCTCGACACAAAGTATAAAAGTTAAGTTAGCTACTTATATAGTTTTATATAGTTCATGTCAAGCCTCAGCTATATTCACTAAAAGCTTAAAAGAATGTACACATAGAAAAACAGAAAATTACATCAATGTACTAGACAATAAATTTACTCATGGTATAACTATATTGCTCAAATTGTTTATGAATTTATTATTGAAGTGTCAAAAATAGTTTTTGGGAAAAAAATCTAATTGATGTATGTTGAGAATTGAAATAATGCAAACCCCATATTTTGAACGTGCATAATTTCTGAATGGCGAAACTAATTTGTTATTTTTTGTAATGAAAATTGATTGATTGTTTTTTGAATTGATAAAAAAGCTTATGTGTTTGATCATTAAAAAGAAAGTTTAATACATCGGGAGGTACCCCAAGTTGTCTCAAAAACTATGTTGTCTCCTTGAACTGTCAAAGCGATCCCCTAGCTATCTCTCAACTTTCAAAAAGTGCACCACTTTACTCCTTAAATGTCACATGTTAGCTTTAAATTTGAGAGAGAAAATAAGAAAAATGACATCTTTGAAAGGTCAACCAAACCAAAAGTTGACATGTAGTGTTCAAGGAGTTCTTTGGCGCATTTTTTTTAAAAATAAGGGAGTTACGGTGTCATTACCAAAGTTAAGGGGAAATAGCTTTTTGAGGACAACTTGGAGCACCATCTCATGCATTAGTGTTGGTCCAATTGGCTACAATTGACTTAATCTGTGGGGGTGGATAACTTAAGATTGATTTCTAATTTGATTTTTAACTCTTTTATAATTTGTTACGAAGCGAGTTTTGTTTAGATGTTGATATGCAAACCAAAAGAAATGTTAAGCAAACAGACACACTGAAAGTCTCAGTTTGACAGAATGTCCTAAGTAAGAATATCCAGCAAAGTTGACTAATAAAAAAGCACTTAGTAGAAAACAAAAATATGGAAAGAATTGTCCTGAGCTAAAATACTTGCTGAGTAAAGTAAAATGTAGAGTTAGAGAGAGCAAACGGTGAATTTTATCCTTGTTCAACCTCCTACCAATGTCTAGTCTCTAGTTACCTGAACTTTTTTACACTATTATTCACTCATTTCATTAGGCAGATAAGCTTTCATAGTGAGTACTACAATAACTACCTTTCAAATTGTAACACTTTAGTAGGATTGCGTACCCTCCATAATCCTACTATCACTTAGAGATTTTCTATAGATGACATGGAGAAGCTTAACTTCTAATTGCTGGTTAATAAAGAAAGTTACTAAGCATGCAATATAACAAGGTGGAATTTCAAAACTTATCGGTAGAAAAGTGGCAAACAGTTATGACATCATTTTCTATAACAGGAATTGAAACCTAAGTCATGTATAGCATACTTTAATCAATTCATAAAAAATATCATTTTAACATATTATGATCAATCATGCATATCATAAGGCAGACTCTGATACCACTGCTAGTTAAGTAAGATAGTTACGAAAATGCAACATACCAAGGTAGAATTTTAAAACTTAAAAATAACTTAAAGGATCTCCTAAGCATGTCATGATTGATATAATCTAAGCTAAAACATTCCATAGATGTTGATAGGTTCATAAACTTATAAAAAAAACCCAAGAATCTAAGTTTAGGATGTTACCAATTGACACGTGCTTCTCTTTCACTTTCGGATGCGGCGTTCCCTTACAGCAATTCGGTAGAACTTCGTTAGCATGAGCCTCCAAACTAGGATAGCCTCTATGATTGATCCACATGGATATTCACCGACCAAAAGCTCATAGATGTAGAACCCCGTTACTAGATAGCAGCTGCTAGATAGCTTGAAAACCAACCCGAAAATATAAATTGAAAAGGCTCACTTTAAATAGAAAGAGCCTTCTAAAGAACTTCTTCATTGTTTGGAGAAACTCATGAAGGATCTCGCACAACGAACGAAGAAATAGATGTCAAACTCATAGAGAAAAGTTGAGCTGAAGTGTGTAAAATAAAGAGAATGGGAGGCCTATATATAGGGAAAAGGGGGAGCGTTAGACTCCCCGTAAAACTCTCTATGGGATGGGAATATTGCCATCCCACATGCGGGTTAGCCGTGTGGGTCACTTGGACCTACGGGCTAACCCGCGGCTACCTCCACAAGGTAAGCCTAGCAGGCTTGCCTTATGCTGCAAGCTAGGCTTGTGGGCTTGCGCGGGCCCCACTTTGAACATCTTGTAATCGTTTGGGGCCCACTCGCAATAGGAAAAATTCCCTTGCTTTGCTCCGTGCATTTTTTCCCTATTTTCTCTTTATTCCCTTTAATTATTAATTTGGTCCAACTAATTAATAATTTTTCTAACAAATTCGTCAGACAAATATTTCTGCATAGACCTAGTCTATAGGTTCTTTACTTAGTCCGGTAAAAACCCAAAGTGTGTGACCTCATAGGATCCCAAAGTATTGAGCCTCTAGAGGTTAACCTAAAATTGGCTTCCCATCCAGGAAACTTTAGGCTCATTGTTCCATACCGATATAGAACTTGATATCTCTAGATGATCAAATGGGCTTTCTACCAAAGGCATATGATCCCCTAATACTTGGAACTTCACGTGCTTGTGATATGATCTAGTTCTGCAGTAGTAACCAATACAATACACTCATTCCATCAGGTTAAGTACCATCCAGTTTATTGAGCTCAGATTAAGAGTCAGCTCATGTAATAGCCGTAGCTATCCTGGAATTAGACTTGGTCACGAAGAACACCACTCAACCATTATGTATCAAGATTGACTAGAAACTCGTTCTATCAATCTTATACTCTGATAAGAGGTTTTTGATTGTGTCACTTCAACAAGGGGCCCTAAAGTACATCTCCCATTATATCACTATATCAGGAGCGATGGATCCCATCTTGACTACTTGGCTAACCAACATATGATCACCAATATACTTGTAATCATATGTATCATCCACATCACCAAGGTATGAATAAGTATGACCTAAAGCATAGCAACTCCTATATAAGGTGACCAATATTTGAGGTTTGAGGATACTTGTACTGCTACTGCAATAAGGTATGACACCAACACATGAATATTGTTATTTTTGAGTGTCTGTCTTATAGCGATCTCCAATGTATTACCGATTACATTCATGAGTTAACTCAAGGTACGACCTTCAACTTGTGAGATTGGCTTCTTGGATCTAATCCAAGGAGTAAGCCTACACATGCTAGTCTGTCTACTCCATTGATGACCAGTCTCAATGAAACTATGAATACGTATATTTAGACTATTCATAATAATACGTATGTCAATTCTCACACTACATAGCTCCCACTATGTCCTCACACTTTTATGCTATGAAGTAATCACAGACTTTATCTTATAATTGCGTATGTATATAATACTATAGATATATGATACTAATGAGATACATAAATTAATTGAAAACATTGATAGGCATGCCTTAATTATTATTAATAATAATCTGAAACCGTTTGTACATTACAAGTAATCAAGACATATCACCCTAATTACCTCTAGGGGATAAATCATGTCTAACAATAATTGCGAGTGCCCTCCTCACATATCTAATCCTATAACATATATTTCACTGATCTATAATAAGCTAAGCTTGGAATAGAGAGAGACTAAGTTGTTTTGTTCTTGCTTTTCTTAAGAGGAAATTCTGATTGCTTGAAAGCTTAAGGAAATTGGAGCTTAGGAAATTCCAGATGTATTCACCAAGTTTGAACTGTTGCATTCGAGCTCCCTTTTTTATACAAGGGTTGAAGTAGTTGTTGTGAACTTTTCCTTCATCTCGTTTAATCTTTGATTTATAGTCTCATATGGTCTTCAAGAATCTTCTCATTTGAGACAGATGGATAAATTTGTAAGCTTAATGCACGAGATTAGTTCGTTAATCTACAAGATTAATTTGTTGATGAAAATAACACCATGTCTTGATCTTTAGGTAGATTTTGTCTGATGAGATGCGCGAACTACTACGTGGCTTCTTGTGATAAGATTGAAATCCTTACGTTGCATAATGTTGAGGCTAGGTTTCAAATGCTACAAGACAATCTGTTTTTCTTAGATTTTAATGTTGACAAGCCGACATTCCGTACTGATAGCTTTTCCCTTAGACCATAATATATTTATGTTGAACCCAGTTTAACGATACCTCACAGTATTTTGAGTTTTTGAATAACAAATTACTTAGGCTAAAGGAAAATTAATTAGGTACTAAGTAAACTTTTAATTAAGTAGCTAACCATGAGTTTAGTCAAAGGAAACTAACTTAGTAGGTTGACTTAAACGTAATTAAGTTATGACTTTTAATAACTTTAGTGTTGTGCTGAGTTATTATGCAAAGCAAAGCAACTCAGCTTGGGAATTTATTTAGATGTTACTCAGCCTATGCTTTCTCTAATAATGCTATGCTGACCTATAAACGCTTATGCTTTACTAACTATTATGTTAAGATATAATATTTTAGTTTGATGCATTTCAGGTTTCAAAACTGATTTGGTGTTGAAAATAAAGGAATGTTCAAGTGGTCCCAAAAGCTAAAATTTATCAGTACGGAATCTTGGCATGTAAGTACTAAAGTCCAACAATCTGCATTTCACTGCATTTCAAATTCGCTGTGCAAATCTGCAATGTCAGGACTCCAATCTAATTGGAAGACTCCATTTTGCTTCTCAAGTTCTCTCTAATAGATAGAATCAACCTTGAGGATCAAAACTTGGCGAGAAATTAATCAACAGATTAATCTCATACTTGCAACGTTCAAATTTCCTATCTTAGACAAATTTAAGCATGTCTCACAAGGGGAAGATATATGAAGCCATGAAGAGAAGAGAAATTGAAGCCCAAGTTCAAACAATAACTTGTAACGACTATTTTCAGAATCTACGCCTGTATATAGAGATTGAAGATAACAGTTCTAACTTGGTGAATCACCTTGAATTTCTAAAGAGCTGTAACTCTGTTCAAAGCATCTCAACATTTGAAGTTCCTCAAGCAATAAAAAAGCAAACAAATCAAGCTCTAATCTATTTGTAATAGGAGATGAAGTAGTCTTATAGAAAGCTAAGATATTCATTGTAAAGAAACCAACATTTCTATAAGCTGTATTTCTGTTCTAAACCTTTTTTGTCGAGTGATAGTAGTTTGAGAAGGGTACTCTAACTGTTGAAGAGTGACAGTTAGTTTGGAAGGTACTAAATCTACCCATTGTTAAAAGGTTCTGCACCTATTTTAAACGAGTAAACACTAGTGGATTAAAGCTCATAAAAGAATCCAGGGACAGGAGGTCGGTAGGGGCCGAACTAGTGTAAACTCTCAAAAGTTATATTTCTTTAACTCAGCTTTATTTATATTGAACTATATCATATTATTCAACATAATAATTCTCTTTGTTTTTCATTTAGCATAAAACTATCTATGCTGAGCAAGGTTTACTCAGCATCAGCCTGAACAAAACTAAGTCAACTTGAGCTGAGCAGTTTTGCTATTTTTGGATAACTATTTTTATTGCACCAAGTAACCAAGATTAAACAAGTAAAATTTATTCACTCCCTCTGACTGATTTAACTAAACCAAAATAGCAAACAAGTGGTATCAGAATAGTTTCTGAACTTAAGATCTCACATCTTGAGGATAAGGATCTTAATAACTTATAACAATCCATGCTATGTACTTAGTCATGGGCAGACTGCACTCCTTAAAGAAGGAATGTCAGTAACTAGACCTCCACTTTTGATAGCTAAGATTACACTTTCTGGAAAAATCGTATGAAAAATTTCATACAATCACCAAGCACGCTAGCATGGTTAGCCATTGAAAATGTCCCTTGTATTCCAACAAAAGTTAGGAATGGTGTAAGAGTTCTTGTCGAACCTGAAGATTATAATATGGTGAAAGCTGGATGTCACTTATGAAGGTACAAATAAAGTCAAGAAAACAAAGATCAATTTGATGATAAGGGAATATGAATTATTCCAGATGGATGGTAGTGAAGGTGTGTAAAGCATGAATTCTCAGTTTGTTAACATAATTAACGAATTAAAAAGGCTTTGAATGAGCTTCACTAGGAAGAGATGGTGAAAAGTATTCTTAGGAGTATCACCAAGGAGTGGGATGCCAAGAAGAGCACCATCAAAGAAGCTCATGACTTGAAAACTTACAAGTCTGACAAGCTGGTTGGAAACTTGCTCACTTAAGAAATGTCCTTGAGAATGTTTGAAGAAGACAACAAGAAAAGCAAGGGAAAACAAATTGAAAGTAGGTTATTATTCTTTAAGCTGGTTCATCAGAAGAAGAATCTAAATAAGATTCAGATGAACAAATGGCGTTGCTGACAAGAAAATTCAAATGTTTCATGAAGAAGAATATAAATTACAAGAAGAAGTAAGAAGAAATTTTCCAAGTAGAATTTCACTCAGTACAAGAAGGATACTGATGATAGAATACGTAAAAAATTCAGAAAAAATATTATGTGATTTGGCTGCGGTGGAAAAGACCATATCCAATCCAACTTACCTAAAAGCAAGAAAGACAAATTCAAAAAGAAGTTTTGGCAAGAAAGAAGAAGCTCTTGCTATAACTTGGAGCGACTCTAAAATTGAAAATTTATCATCCTCAAATGATGAAGCACAAGATTCTACCAGCATCTATTTAATGTCGATTAGAGATCAAGAGGGCGAAAGCTCAACATAGGTGCATATGCCAGCAATTTCATTATTGATCGGAATGTTGAGAAGAACAAATGAAAGAACTCACAAGCTAAGGTATATTTTGAAATTCCTTTATTTATGGATGAATTTGCCTAAGTTCTCTTTGATGTCATTAAACTAACCAATAATTTGAGGAAAAAACATTAGAGAGTTAGTAAGGAGATGTGAAGATTTTAAAGATATTGTTTCTTCCTTATGTCTTGATATCTGCTTTCTTCAAGAAAAAGCTAAGTAACATGAGGGATATAACAACAAACTCACTAAACAATTAGTTGAATTTAATGTTAATATAAGAACTTTTAAAGATATAGAGTAACTCCTATAGCCGACAATCTAACTCTGAATAACAAAATTCGTAACTCTAATAAGGAAAAGAAAGCTTTTCCAAAGAGGAAAGTGAGCCAGCACAAACCAAAAATAATGTGCGGTTTTTGCTGGAAAGTTGGACATGCCATGGTTCTCTATAGGCATAAAAATGGTTTAATGAAAAGTTTGACTGGTATAAAGTAAGCCATTGTAACAAGGGAGGACCCAACCTACAAACATATGTACCTAAGAAAACTATACTATTTTGCAAGTGAGTCTGAGATGCGCTCGAGGCATATGACTAGTGATGAAAGCTGTTCATCACATTAGAGCACAAATTAAATGGAAGTGTCAGTTTTAAAGATAAACACAAATGAAAAATTGTTGGAAATGGTACAGTGGGTGTTGGTCCTTTAATCGAAGAGGTTTCTCTAATCAAAGGACTGAAGTTCAACTTGCTAAGTGTAGCCCAAATTTGTGCCAAAGGCAATGCTCAGCAATTGACTATAAGACTAATACAACTATTCTCTATGCTCTTAGAGTTTATAATGTTTATATGATTGACTTATCCCTAGATATACTATTGTTTATCTAGTATCTAAGGAGGACAGTTCGAAGCTGCACATAAGGTTGCGTAATTTAATATGAACATTCTGTCTAAGCTGGCTAAAAAATAATTAGTTGAGGGTTTACCTAGTACTAGCTTTGAAAAAGATAGACATTGCTCAACATTTCAACTTGGTAAGTAGTCTAAAAAATCATTTAGATAAATTAATAGTGTGGTAACTAAGAGCCTATTGGAGCTCCTACACTTGGATCTCTTCGCCTATGTTTAGCCTATGAGCATGCGTGGAAAAATAGTTTCTCTTGTTGTAGTTGATGACTTCAAGAGATTCACTTGGGTAATCTTGCTTAGTAGTAAAGATGAAACGTTTGAGTCTTTTGTCAAACTAAGTAATCGAATAATGAATGAACTAGGAATTAAAATCAATAGAATCCAAAGTGATCATAGATGTAAATTCAAGAACTTTCAATTTCAAGAATTTTGTTTTGCACATGGTATTAACCATAACTGTTTTGCTTTTTGTACTCCTCAACAAAATGGGGTAGTAGAAAGGAAGAACAAAATAATAGTTGAGATTGCAAGATCTATGTTGAGTGAAAACAATATACCAAAGTAATTTTGGGGAGAAGCTGTTAACACAACATATTTTTAATCATGTTTTATGTCGCCCCATCATGGTGAAAACTCCTTATGAGCTTTGGCGAGGGTGCAAGCATAAGATTGGTCATCTCAGATCATTTGGTTGTAGGTGTTTCATTTTATATACCAAGGAGCAGCTAGGAAAGTTTGATCATAAAATGCGGATGAAGGTATCTTTTTATATTACTCAATGTACAACTGGGCATATAAGATATATGTCAAAAGAACCGATCAGTTAGAGAATTTGATGCGTGTAGATTTCAATGAAACTAATAATGTAGGAAGATGAGCCTCTAATGCTAATGAAGAAGTAAAATAAGAAGAAAATTAAATTAAAATGCCACCCTTTGTGCTACCTAACTCAACTGAAAAGCCAAATGTTGAGGAAGTTCAGCTGGAGAAGATCTTTCAATTAATTTCAAGACTAACCTCAATAGCAACAACCTAGTATGGAGATTCTGGTTGCAAATTTAAATATTCCAAGAGAGATTAGGACTTATCACAATCACCCAATTGATTGTATTGTTAATGATGTTCATAATCCAGTTATGACGTGACATTAACTCAATAGAATGATGAATCATCCAACATTTATTTCATTGATTGAACCCAAGAAATTGGAAGATGGTGAATTTGATGACTACTGGATGATCGTGGTCCAAGAAGAACTAGATTAATTCAAGCTCAATGATGTTTGGGATCTAGCATTGAAGCATAGAGGAAAATCAATTATTGAAACTAAGTGGGTTTTCAAGAATAGCTTGATAAAGATGAAAATGTTGTTAGAAATATGGCCATGTTTGTTTCATGGTACAATAAGAAGCAAAGTTCCGTCACGCTAAGCATTGCATAAGCAGAATACATGGTAGAAAGAAATTGCATAGCATAACTACTATGGATTAAGTAGGAGCTGGAAGATTATGGTATAAAGTTTAAATGCCTCTAAATTATGACTTATAAAAGGAGTGCTTTAAACCTATCTAAAAATCCAATTCAACATGGCAGGATGAAGCATGTCAATATAAGACATCACTTTATTAGGGATCATGTTCTAAGAAGAGATGCTAAATAGGAGTGCATTCCAGTAGAGGAACAACGTGCTAATATATTCATAAAGCCTTTAGCAAAGGAGTAGTTCAACATTCTCAAGGAGCTTATAAGCATGTCAAATCCAATTTGAAGAAAATCACAAGAAATTTAGCTAAGTGTTAGTAGCAATTATCAAAGTTGTGCTAACTAAATGAGGTAATACGTATTCACTCAGCCTAGTAATTCAGTTAGTTTAATTTCTCACGGTAATATAAAATCTCCATTTTTAAAGAGTTTTTGAATTTTAAGAGTGGTAGTTAGCTTAGACTTACTATCAAATCTACCCATTATCAAAGGCTTCTCCATCTAGTTTGAAGGAGTAAACACTAATGGATTAAAGCTTCGAAAAGAATTTTGGGA
Source organism: Euphorbia schlechtendalii (assembly GCA_949673415.1). Taxonomy (NCBI): domain Eukaryota; kingdom Viridiplantae; phylum Streptophyta; class Magnoliopsida; order Malpighiales; family Euphorbiaceae; genus Euphorbia; species Euphorbia schlechtendalii. The sequence continues at coordinate 10,001 of CATIWQ010686831.1, forward strand.
TTAGAAGTAGGTAGAGGCCGAACTAATATAAAATTGAAGGTGTTATAATGCTTTAACTTAGCTTCATTTATATTGAACAATATCATATCACTTAGTATACGATTTCTCTCTATTTTTCACTATGCATAATACTATGCATAAGGTTTACTCAGCATCAACCTAAACACAACCGAGTTAGCTTGAGTTGAGCAATATTTCTATTTTTTCATAAATGTTTTTATTGCACCAATCTTTCTATCTTTTCAATCATTGTTTAACTTGAACTAAATTTTTTTAAGTAACCAAGATTAAAAAAGTGAAAGTCATTCATCCCCTTTAATTGATTTAACTAAGCCTATAAAACCAACAATTCATTTGTTCTTTTAGCGCCAGATCATCTTTGAAACCTAAAAATCATCGAAGTAGGAATCTTTCATTTTTACAGATCAAGGGTTAAGAGCATACAATGTTATAACTAAAAATACTCAGCATAAGAGTAGACAAGTTCTGAGCTTAATTATATTCTACCATGTTGAGTAACTTATTAAGCAACCCGTGTTAGCAATTCTAACTAAGTCTCTTATGTCAAAGATTAGGTGAACTAATCTTAACTAATCATGATTAACTCAAGTTACATGTTATCTACAATATTGACTTATAGATTACTATCCTTCATGCTTTATATCATAAAAATCTTTAACTCAAGATTGCTGAGCAATCCTTAAGTTGGGTTTAATAATCTCCTTCATTTTTTAGCGATGGAAAACCCTAGAGTAGTAAGTTATAGTTAAATAAGTAAAAATATAATTAAGTTAACTGGTTAGATACAAGACTCTCCCATGCTGAGTGAACTATTGAGATTGTGCTAAATTTTCCCATACTTAGAGAATTCTTCCTTTGATCTAATCTTTGACATTTAGCATCCTTAATCTTGTTCTTTATTTACAAATTATGAATACATATTTGTTGAACCCAAGTTAACAATACTTCACAATATTTAAAACATTTTGGAAATAACAAACTGACTAGGATAGTGAAATTAATTTAGTGCTAAGTAGACTCTTTATTAATCAAGTTTACTTGAGGTTTTTTAAAGGAAAACAACTCAGTTTACCAAGTGACTAGTTAAGTTATGGCTTAGAGTAAGAAAAGCAGAGTCAGCCTAGTATTACATAGTTTAAAAAGATATAGACTCAGCTAAGTTGAGTTGCTTTTATTCATAAAAGTTGAGAATTTTTGACACTTAGAGAATTAAATGACACATGTGCGGTTAACGTTTTCTGTGAGACATAGAATATTCTCTTTGATGCTTTTCTAGAGAAAAGGCATTCAAATTAAATAAGATATTTATGTGGTCCTCACAATGAAAAGGTGTCAGTATGGAATGTTGGAGAATCATCACTAAAGTCCAAGTCAAAAGGAATCCTATGACATGCATTGTTTCTTAGTGTCTTCGTGCAACTCTGCAATGTCAACAAAATCAACGAATCACAAAAATCCACATTACAACTCACATGCCTCTCTATCAGACCAGATTGCTTGAAGATAAACGTGTTTTTGATGCTTTGGATTAACGGTTTAATATCGCACCTCAATGTTCAAAATCTCTTTCTCTAAACATCCTGGAATTTGTTTCAAATGAGAAAATTTGAAAGATTTAAAGAGAAGAGAAATTGAGAAAGCTGTCAGGATGAGAAGTTTGGAATTGCTACTTCCAAGACTTTCAACTATAAATAGAAGACTGTAGTAGACGTTCAAACTTGGTGAATCACCTTGAATTTCTTAAATAGTCGAAACTCGGTATAATCAATCACAACCTTTATAAAATCCAAATCAAGCAATCAAGAAAATGCAAATCATTCATATCATTTTGTAATAGAGAGATATGACTTAAAGATTTAACCTTATAAAGGATTCAATGTTTTTATAAATTGAAACCTCTATTCGTATTTTCGATTAAGAAATCTAAGTGACAGTTTAGGAAGAGTACCTAAACTGTGTTTGAGAGGTAGTTAGAAAGGAGGGTACTTTCTATAATCTTATCTACCAGCTGTTATGGCTTCTCCTCCTAAGGAAGGAAAGAAACACTAGTGGATAAAAGCTCAGAAAAAAGAATTGGGGGACTAGAGGTATGCTAGGGGACGAACCAGGATAAGTCTCATGTGTAATCATTGTAACCTTACTCGCTTATCTTTACTGTGTGTGTCTGATCCATCATTCTTTCTATTTACTAAGTTTTGCTTGAAAAACCAATCCAAGTTGAGTAAAGTACTCAACGGTGATTGAAGATAAACTATGCCAGCATAGCTGAGCACTTTATAGGTTTTTAAACTCAGCACTACACATTTTCACTTGACACGCATAAAAAAATTAAGCGTGGTAATAGAATTTTATAAATCTTAAAAAGAACCAAGAAACGCATTCACCTTCCCCACCTCTGCTTGTTTAGGACCAACAAGTGATATTTGAGTAGTGCTCCGCTTTTAGACTAATTATCTTTGAGTTAAATATCCAAAATGAGTTTAAAAAGTTTCAGTTCGGCTCAGGATAGATAGTTCTCCTTAAAGAAGGAATGTTTGTAACTAGTCCACCATTGTTTGATGGTAATCATTGCATGTTTAAGAAAAATCGCATGAAAATCTCCATCTAATTGCAAAGCATGCAAGCATGGCTCTCTATAGAGCCTGATCCTACCATTGTTAGGAATGGGAAACGTGTTTCAGTTGATTCAGAGGTTTATGATGATGCAGACTTAAGGCTTCTGAAAGAGAATGACGCATCCATCAATTACTTACATTATGGGCTAGATCTTATAGTTTTCAAAAGAGTCTTGGGCTGCTAGACAATACATGAAATTTGAAAGAAACTAGAGATTGCCTAGAGGGGAATGATTAGGTCAAGGAGTCGAAGATCAATCTTATGCTGAGGGAGTATGAGATGTTTCAGATGGGTTCTATACCATGTTCATTAACATCATTATTGAGCTGGAGAGATTAGGCAAAGAGTTCATCGAGGAAGAGATGGTGATGAAGATTCTCTGCATTCTTACATTAGACAGGGATGCCAAGAAGAGCATGATCGAGGAGGCTCATGATCTAAAGACCTATAGCTATGATTAATTGATAGGCACCTTGATGACTTAGGAAATGTCCC